>VZTE01004406.1:2364429-2462742 GCA_013397775.1 Eulacestoma nigropectus
ATTTGCTAAGCAAGAGTTCAAAAAAAAAAACCCGAAAAACAGGAGAAGAGGGCTGATGCCGGAGCCGCGGCACAGCGCACCCCTCCGCGCTGGGGAGGCGGGCAGGGAGGGGCGGCCCGCGCCCCCCGCCACCACGTGCGCCGGCCGGGCCGGGGGCGGGCGGTGTCGGGCCCGCCCCACCGCGCCCCCTCATCCCGGCCGCTTCATCCCATTCCCTGGCTCCACGCAGTTCCCCCCGGCGGGCGAGGCGGTGAGAGACAGCCCGGTGCGGGGCCCGCGGGCCGGAGCCGGGCGATGCCGCCGCTGCCGCCGCAGCTGCTGGTTCGGCCGCCGCCGCGCATCGGGGACGGGGCTTGCAATTCCCGTTCCGGTCCGTCCTCCTCGGCGCTACGTGAAATGCGGGGGGAACCGCGCGGAGAGCCCGCGGGCGGCTCCCTGCCCGGGGCCCCAGCCGGCTGCGCCAGGCGGTGCTGGGGCGCCCACCTGCCGGGGTGTCCCCGGACTCCCCCCGCAGCGCCGCCTTTCCCGAGCCCGCCCGGCCGCAACCTGAGCAGCTCCAGCCTTCCCCGAACCGCGGGGCTGAGGTCACCCCGCGCTTCGGTAGCAGCAGCGAGGGAAGGAGATGTTCAAAACGATGTCGCATGTTGCAGTCGGACCCGTTTGGGCTTCTGGTCTGAGTTCAGCTGCTCGTTCTGACTACGCTGTGCAATTACCTTGTCTTCTCAAACTAACTCCTTTCAGCAAAACAGGAGGATGCTCAGGTTAAGCTTACTAGGACCTAGTGCCCTTTCAGCTTTGTCACACTAAACAGTGGGAAAATGTGCACCAGACTCGTAATGTTGATGTGTCCAGTATGAATATTGAAAAATAAAGCTACCTCTAACTTCCTTTTTTTCTGCCCTGCATATAGAAAGCTGTCACTTCAGCCAGAGTCTCTGTTTCTATTGGTGGCTAAAATATTTTTGAATGTCTAGGTCTTAATCCTGCAGTAAGAATTTCCGTTCTGTAACCACAGTACATAGCTACAAATGGTGAGAAATAGTCCCATCCTTTTCCATGGATGAGATCAGTCTTTTCCATCCACAGAACTGTCTTGTTCAAAAAAGCATTTTCTACATATGCATAAAATAGTAAAAGAGGCAGTAGAAAAGTTATTTTTTAGGGGAGTAGCTGGCAATAAGGGAAAGCTTGAAGGCAGAACAGGAAAACTCTGAACGATGAAGGTGAGATGGGAGGAAACAGCATAATGCTCTTTACATAAAAGTAGGACTTGAAGGGACCTTGTGAGGTCAGCTCCTCCGTGGCTCTGCCTCAAGGCACGATCAACTACATGTGTGTCATTCTTGACAAGTGTTTGTCTAACCCATTCTGAAGTCCTCCAGCGATAGCACCACTCCAGCCTCCCCAGGCAATCTGTTTTGACTTGCCATGTCAAACTGTTCCTTAATGTACAACCTGAACCTTCCTTGCTGTGATTCCAGAGTATTACATTAGCCACCAAAGGGAGAGCAGAGTATTGCCCTCAGTCTTTACATAGGTAAAGCCCACTTCCAGAAACTGTTCTTTAGCCACTCCAGGACATCTCAAGAGCTGATGTATCCTCCTGCTTTCATCAGGACTGTCTTCAACTGATTTGTATCTAATTTGAAGTCCAAAGCTGGAGCTAATAAGCTACTTGGGATCTCGTATTATAAGAAAAGAAGGATAATCATGCACACGTCACAGTGTGTACTCTTTTTCCATGTTTCCATATGGAATGCAAGCTTTGGTTGTAACAGCAGTACCACTTTGTGATAAAATTTAAGCTCCGGTTGGTTTTGTTTCCCTCAAGATCACCTAATCCATTGTTCATATTTCTATGGCTGAATATTTCTCCCTTTTGTACTGTCTCTTTTGAGTATAATTTTTTTTTCCCAAAATATTTATCCAGTTGGGCAAAATCACTTTGAATTTAAGCCTATCTTCCACTGTCATATACAAATGTAATAAATTTGTTCAATTCTGCAATCCAGACCGTTAGCACGAACTTTAGAGCTCTGCAAAATGTATGTTCCTACATTTAAGAGAATGCCATTGATACTTCACTCTCTCTGCAGTTTTCAGGCAACTTGAAATACCTAAGTAAACTAATCTTGCTTAGAAGATTGTTGTGTGCAAGGTTTGTTCTATTGTCTTGGTGATAAAGGATTCATTGGTTCCTTTTCACCCCTGCCAGGCTATAAGTGTGTCACAGAAAATCACCAAAAAGGCTATGCAAGCATTTACACTTTTTTGTTGTTGCAGCTAACCAAGAAGTTATTCAGTTCAACTGAATTTTAAAAATTTGTGTTTATATTCAAGAGACTAATCCATCCAAAGATTAAAGTACTCAGAAAACCAAAGGGCATTTATCTTGTCAGAAATTCCACTTACTTTTTTAGTTCATCATCCAGAGTTAGGAAATTTACCAAGCATATTGGAAATTTTGATTCAGCTGCCTTTTTGTCTGAAGATATTCAGCCCTGATGTTCTTCCACTCAATGCAAAAAGCATAATAGCTAAAACCATCCTAAGTATAGAAATGATTGCTATGAGATCATATAATAATTGTGTAGAAAAAGTAGACTACTGGCAGGAAAGATTTAGGAGATGTTGCATCTGGAATTCCACAGCTTGCCAGTTATGTCTGCCTCTGGAGGTTGAAGTGAATGCAGACATTGACTCTCGAGAGATGAAATTCAATTTAATTTCCTGAATCCTGGAACAATTTTGTAGTAAGGGTCATAGGCCACAACTGGCAAATTCATGTCCACTTTGTAAAGAATTAAAGGTATGTTTTACAGCAAATATTTTTTTCACATAGTCTTAAGCCACCGAGGCCTATTAGGCAGTGCTCAATTTTTAAGGCACTAAGCTAATTTAAAGGAAGGAAGGTAAAACAAAACATCACCGTTATGTGAGTTTAAAGCTGCAAATATAAAACAAGACATGCGGCAATAGCTTATGCTTGCCTTAGAAGAACTTGCACTGGAGCTCCAGAATGTACAGTTTCTTCAGTGGGAATATGTTCAAACCTTCAAGTATTTGATGTTTGAAATCTCAAGCCATAAATGATAAATAATGAAAGAGGGGCATCCTGAAACCATGCACATGTTGGCACCACAATTTAGTGTATTGGGGACATATTTTCATTTCCTCTCTTCCACGTTCTCCTAAGACAAAACTTCCGCCAAGATTTCTGGTATGACCTAGGGTAGAAAATAGGAGTGCAAAACACCCTAGGAGGGATGAGAACAACAAAGCAAGATGACAATGAGAAGCTGTTCAGCCGTACATTTCCAACCGAGAAGCTGAAGTCCTGCAAGGTAAATTTTCTGAGATCACAGCTTTATGTATAGAATTACTCAAAAGGGACTCCAGCTCACGGCTAATCAATTCTCCTCATGCAGGAAATCCACTATTCAGTGCATTTATTGCAGAAGCAAAACTCTTCCCTCACATGAAACACAAAGTACCCACCTTCGCATTGACTGTTACAAATATCAGAGGTTGATGTGCTCTAAGCAGAGGATGAATCTAGTAAAATGATGATTAACCATCTGTAATATTGCCATATAAAAGAGTGTGTAAAGGTAATGGAATGGGAGTTTGCTTTGATTATAGTATTTACCTCTGGGTAACTCAGGATGTAAAATGATCGGGACTATTCCCACGATTTTCTTCAATCTGCTTAGTGGGAGAGAGCGCTGCAAAGCACTCTCAAAGGCAGGAAGAAGGGCAAGGGGATCTGTCCTTTTGCTAGTACAACCCTGATCTGAAACAGAGTTGCAAACAACTGGTGATTCTGGTATTTAGGGGACTGACATGTTTATCACAGCTGGTTTTCATCCTCAGACATCCAAGGGTCTCTCAGAGCACCTCACATCCTCTCTATCACTTGTCTTAAGACCACTTAAACCTCAAAAGAAAGGCATGATGCTGGTAGCACAGTAGAAATGGAAATTCTATGTGAAACAGAAGTACTCTTTCACAAAAGTTCAAAATTCAAGATCCTCCAGACTCCCACAGAGAACCTTTATTTTCAATATATTCTGCAGAGAAAATTTTCAACATATTCACTTCAAAAAATGAATTTTTTTTTATATGTAGACTTTAGCTATAAATAACAATACATATAACATTTTTTATTGACTTTCTCTTTCTAGGTCATTTAGTCCTCTGTCTCCAGTTTTGCCATCAAGTTTCAAAATCATCATCACATATTTGTACTGCTGCTAACTGTGGAAATACATTTTGTAAATCTCATTTCTTGGAATCAAACTCTTCTCAAAGTTAACTGAGAATTTCAGCTGAAAGGGAAAGCTAGGAGCTCTCCTACACATATAGGAAATCAAGAAATTCAGTTCACAGAGCAAACTGGAGAGAAGTTCCTTTTATCAAGATTTTTGGGTTTTAGCTTTTGTTTTTAAAAGTTACTAGGTTTGTCAATATTGCATAGAGCCAGGAAATTTACTTAAGAAGTATACTAAAAATGTTTATTAAAATTGAAACATTTGCAAATCTAAAGATGGCTTTTTTTTAGCTAGTGGAAATCTTCTAGTCATAGTACTCTTAAGGGTCCATTACCTTAAAAAAAAGTTTTATAAAAATGGAAAAACCTAAATTATATGAAAATATTATTGGGGAAGTTGTGCGTCCTATCCCACATCCCACCCCTAAACCTTTGGCATTTACAAAATAGCATGATTCCTATTCCAGAATTATCAAGTTTGGTTAAAATTCTGAAGAAAAACTCCAGTAAAAGTCACATAGAATTTAAATGAATAATGATGACACCATGAATTATTTCTACTTTCAGAACTTTGTTCTGTTTGACTAGCTGGATGATGGATGATTGCTTCTTCATTGTTGCTGTGCCACTACAAACTCAAGAAAGCAAACAAAAATGCTGATGGATCAGACTTCTTGCCAGTTACCTCACAAGCTGCAGATTCACTACTTCACAAAAGAAATCACTGAAATGTAAGGGTAATCAGAAAAGTTTATTTTGAGAGAGAAAATCAGTACAATGTCAAATATTTCTAAATAGCTCAGTAATCATAAAACACTGATGTCAGGAAAAATAGTTGCTCATTCTTCCTTTCACACAAATCCACAGTAATTTGGACCTAAATATGGTACAGGAACATGGCATTTGCAGAAATTTGGATGAGAAAAAGTTAGCTCCTTTTAGATCATCTTTTTCAACAAACAGAAGCATTAGCTTTACAAGAACAGAAAAAACTCAGCTCTGTGATAGTTAGGAAAAGCATTTTGGTTTTCTGAAGATCAGCCCTCCTTTTCGGTCTTCTTGCTGCCCCATTTCAGAATCCTTGCTATACATTTTCCAAGTATCTAGTAAGGCCTCACATCAACTTTACTGTTTTCACATGCAAAAGTCTCCTTTGTCTGATAACACACAGAGCCTTCACACTTTTATCACACAATCTGATCCAGGTTGGATCTAAAATAACATCCTATTACTGGAAATAAAACAGTACATTCTGCAGAGTTTCCTTAAGAAGATAGAAAGTCTCATCTCACCAAACTCATAAAATGTGCAGAATATATCAAAAGGAAGCAGATGTCACCTTCAGTTCCGATTTTTCACTAGAGGCATCACCAACAAACTTCAGAGATATCTACACTGATAAATAGGAGAGTAGAATGGGCTAGAGGGATCTCCACATTTCTTAGTTGCTCATTTGCCTTCTGTTTTGTTTTGGGCTGATGCTGGGCTGGACTAAGCCTGGGTCCTGCACTGGAAATCATTTATTTCAGTGAAAAATATAAAAGGATGAGTGGGTGAGATGGCACCAGGTTGTTCATATCTTTGTCATCCTCATGCACTCCCAGTCTGCTGAGCATCACGTACCCCAAACCCTTGCCATGTTCCTGCCATTCCCTAGGGTACATTACACATCTTTGAGGTCTGAAAAAAATCACTTTAGTGGCTTGCACAGAGACCTTGTGTCACCTCAAACACTGTAATGGCCTGCATCTTTTTCTCTCCCTGTTGTGTCAGAGCTGAAGACAGAGCTCAACAGCTTGAGAAGTGGGCACACTAAAGTGTTGGTTTGCTACTTAGAGTTCAAAATGACATGTAGTATTTCCTTACCTTACCTATGGTTGACAATTTCTGTGAATTATACCTAGGATAATGAATGCTATATAAATACTTTCTGCATTTGTAGATGAAGAAGCTGTCAAAGAGAACTTAAATGAAGATCATAATGCTGACAGCTCCAGTTCCATCACTGCAAATTTCTACTATACATGTATATAAAAACATGAAGCAAATAAGAAGCAGCACATTTCTAAAACATTAGTTCATTGAATTCCATCGTGTACTGTAGAAAGGCATAATAGATGGCACAGAAAGCAAGATGATGGTCTTTTATTTTCGGTGCAACCCAGCAATTACATAACCTGTGTTCTAATGACTGCAGAGTGCTCCATCATTAAGGAGAAAATTTCATTTTATTTAAAATTATAATCACCAAATCCAGTGATTTCTGATGAGCTGCGTGAATGTGATTTGCAATATTGATTCCACCATATTCAAGTAAGAAAATACATGATGAAAGAAACAAGGCTCAAGATAAGTACTTTATATTAGAAAGTATTTTTGTAAGGGTTATTAGCAACATTTTTCTGGTTTTTTGTGATTAACATCTTTGACATTTTTCGTGCAAATGCTGAAGAGCAGAGGTAAGCCAAGGCAGAACATAAAGGACTAGAATGCCACCCAAAAAAAATGCTTACTAGTATTTTTATTACCAATAGCTACTGTCAGGTTGATCTACAGTCTTACTAACCATATATTTCGTATTTCCCATGGAAGTTGTTATTCATATTTCAAAATAGCCATCATAAGAACTGGAAAACTTTTTCAGATATTGCAATTCAGATATCACAAGCAGTCTTTTCAGTCTCAGACTCCATTCAGGCTCATAGGATATTCTACTGTAGTAGCACTCAGAATACATTAAAGGATCAAACAGAAGACATACAGACATCACCAAATATTATGAAGGAAATAAAGATGAAACCAACCTAAGAGTTTCACCAAAATCTGATAAAAATTTTTAACTAAAATGTTTCATTTCAATGAGTTTCATATTGGGACAAAGGTGAGAAAATAAAGTGTTAATGACTATCAGATGTAAAAAAATGTTACATGTATCCAAGTGGTCCTAAAGTTAAAGAATCGGGGGGAGGGGGGTAATTTTTTCTGGGTTTGTTTTTTTTTTTTTTTGGTGGGGGAAGTGTTCTCCTCATATTCTGAATAAAAGACTAGCTAATAACTATTAAGAAACTGAGGGCAGAGAAAATTTTTGACTCCAGAAGATCAGAAGCAGCACCAGCTGCTGCAACTGCAGTAACTTTACTTGAGAGCTGATAGTGCTTAGACAACACCGAAATGTACATGGGGAAAGCCAATAACATCCTCTGCTGCTGCAATGTAAATCAATAAGCATTTTGTCCTGTCCTATCACTTCAGAGTTAGAGCTCTTGAACACATTCGTATGGCTTGAGGTTTTTACTAAAAGTGACAACAACACCTTCATTTTAGCTACAGCAATCAGGAGTAAATGAGAGGTGAATCAGGCTAAAGGTAATAAACCAGTACTTGTCTGTGTGGCTTGGCAAACTTATTTTTTTTAAAAGCTAACATTCTGAAAGAGAAACTTTTTTCCGTGGTATTTTCCAATCTTAATAAATGCAGTCCAGAAATTTCCCCACCTCATTATTTAGAGGAAACATTTTTTTATAACTAGGATACTGAAGACCCTCCATACCTTGGGGAGCTAATTTTAGTCCTTTAGTACAATATCAAAACAATCATTACATGTTCAAGGATAAAAAATAGCTAAGAATAGAGCCAAATGGATTTTCAAAAAACATTCATCCTGAAGTTAATGATAAATTTAAGAATAGCTAATGTTAAGAGCTCTTTATGAAGTGATTAATGAAGTCTGTCAAGTAGTAAATCCCAAAATCTCTAGAACTTTTTCCAAGTACATGCATCTGGAATTTCATATATACTAGAGAAAAAAGAAAAAAAAATAGGAAGAAACTTTCTCTCGCCCACCTGTGTTCCCACACACATAGTGTTTAGTTGAGGAGTTTTCACTTATGTCCTTCCCATGCTTTAAAAGACCTTGCATTGAGGACCTTGGCACGTGGTGAATGTACATGTGTAATATTGGAGGGTATTAACCTGATTCACATTTCTGACCTGAAGAGCAGATAATAAACAGAGGAAAACATATCATACTAAGCAAGATAAAGAGTCACTACACTGAACACCTCAGCAACAGGTAGGACTTTTGAAGTTTCTTATGAAATCTTCAAACTCATGTTCTCAAGCTTTCACACTTGAGTTAATACTTTCCAGCCTTTGGGAAGCCACCAAAGCAGATTGCATTAGTGGTATTACACCTGATATAAATGTTCCAAGCTTTTTAATGTCATTTGGCATCTAAGGCTAAGACTGAAGACTGAAGACAGCATCAGCTGTCTATATACATAGGACTTAATATGACAAATTAGGCTACTTCACTGTGGCACCCGCTGACACGGCGCCTTGATGACCACCTCTATGGCTAGCTCCAGTGGTTGGCGGCCGATCCTTCTCTCCGCACGGGAGAAGCTGGTGGAGCTGTTCTCGAAGCGGGAGGGTTGGCGAGGTCCACAAAAGGGCTCGCCCAGCCCACCGATGTCAAAGGTGCAGGAGGAGACGAAGAGACCAGGAGAGGCTCTTTGCAGGGTGAACAGGGCAAGTTTACTGGGGTGCAGAGGTCCAAGACTCAGGGAGCGAGAGCACAAAGAGTGAAAAATGAGGGCTTGACATGGGGTCTTATACGGCTACCAAATGGGAGGAGTAAACTGCAAAGGACCAATCAATATGGGGCAAAGGGGTTGAACATACAGTGAACCAATGATGTGTAAGGTAGGTGGGGAAGGATAACCGGGAGCCAATGGGATATCAAGGATCCAAGAACTTTCTGGAACTTAACCATAAGTGGGGGAAGAAGGCAGGAGAGAGTAGGAGCCAATGGTTGGGGACAGAGCTGCATATTCAGGCACGGCCTTCTGGGCCCTCGCCGTGACCTTGAGGCCCCTGGCCTTCGACTATGTCCCACCATTTAACGCACTGAGGTGTGTGGCTTGCTGGATGTTGGCACAGCGAACACACCACAACACTTCACAATGAAATGCCTCTGTTCAGATGACGTTTATGTATAAGAACAAGTTAAATTGTCATCTCTTCTCTCTTTCAGGACTCATACTATGGCATTCTGCTAGCAGAGAACTTCCTTGCCAAGAGAGCGGGCTCCATCTGTCATTCACTCTTCTTGTTTCTCAGCAGAGTTAAAAAGCCTGACAGTTTCCATGAATAATCAATGACACATACTCTTATATCTTGCAGAGAGGCACAAATTTTATTGATGATAAAGGGGGGGAAAAATCCCTCAGTGTTTAAAGAATTTTCTGAGCTCTGCTTATATATGGTTTTGAGTGAAGATGGAGCTGCCATTGTGTGTGAGTCAATGAACCTGCTTATTGCTGTTACCTTGTAGTGACTGACCTAGGCCACTGCAACTAAGGACCTGTTTTCACACAAGTCTGTTTTGTAACCAACACCCCATGCTTTCATAAGAAAGATTCTTCTGTATCTGGGTTCCAAGAGCGTTTAATGCATAGTCTTTGGCCATCTTGATTCATCTGCACTTAAGCTACTTAAGCACAGTTTTTGAACACCTTGAAAAGTATCAGAAAGTCATAGCAGAGAGGTATGTTTTGGGGGAGATGCTCACAAACACCATGTAGAAAAAGTGCTTTTGCTGCTATGAGTGATTTACTTGGTAGGTTTAACAAGCATAATTGCATCAATATCGTTATAGAGGCACATCTATACTACCTAATTTTCAGAAAGACTACACCTACCTGTTTGGTAGTAGGGGTTTTTTTTGTTAGTGCAGAAGACAAGGGGAAAAAATTCCGAGAAAGGAAAGCTTACCCCAGGCTTACCTAGCTTTTGTTATTAATAATGCAACACTATGTCAGTCATTGGTCAGTCTGGTGTTGGTTTATTCAATAGTTTATTGAAAAAAAAGTTCACCCATATCCCATATGAAATGTTTTTATGAAACAAAAGGGGAGCCATCTGCATATAGGCCTCTGATTAGAAGCACTTTTTATTATTGGCATGAGTTATTTGGTATTTTGTTTTTCGTTCATCTCCGTTCTTGAATCTCTGACTGTATTCTATCAAGTTAACTGAGAAATATACTTACATCTTTAGAGGGTATGCCCTATATCAGATTATTATTTAGATATATATTTTTTTTTCATAAATCTATCTTCACTGTGTAAAATTCAGCTCTTGTAGAGGCTGATCAAGCATCAGTCTTTGGTAAAAATGCTGCTGAATATTATGTTAAATCTTGACACAAAAAGAGGTATATGCAAATGACATTTTGAGAGTCATCAGCAATAAAGGAGAAGTTTAGGAATGTAGGAAAAGATAGAATAACTTGGGGACTAGAATAATAAAAGTGAAACTGAGTTGAGTATTGTTTGGGACGATATCATATGTAAAATGTCCAGAAAAAAAAAACCATGAAAATTGGGAATGAAATTTTGGCTAGTAGACTAAAATTTCATCAAGAATTAGAGGAAAGCAACTTATTTTTTTTTAAAACTTGTTGCATCTGTTTGACTAATGCTACTCTGACCTCTGTCTGAAACTCTCCAAATTCTGTATTGCCCTTCTAGTCAAGAGCCAGGAGCACTTTCTTACCTAGTTTTCCAATTGTTCTGTTAAGAATTAGTATTTCTAAACTGGATCCTTTTGAAAATGCTTACAGTTCAAAGTTCTGATGTCTTAGTCCCTTTGACAAATCAGCTGCTAAAGGAAAAGAAGGGGAAGCAGGTGTAGAAATATTTTTTCTGCCCAACTGAAACCCTATTGAAAACAAGGGTCAAAGTGTCTTTTAAGGGAAGCAATAATGCTCCTTCTTCCTACTGGGTCACTCACTGTGTACTGAGTCACACAAGTCTACTATTTCGTCTCTAGCTGATTCAGATCAAAGGTCCAGAATCAAAAGAATAAATAGCTCTTTAGATGTTTGTTTGTTTGCTTGCTTGCTTATTTCTGAAGCAGGAAAGCTGCATTCACAGCCTGAGTAGTTTCGGTCACTGTCACTGTAGAAGGACACTGATGATAAGTTGAAAAGTGTCAAAGTTCCTCAGTGTATATCATGATAAATTGAAACATGAAAATTCTACTTTTGGTGGGAATCCACCTTGTAAAGTTCCCAGTTTAATAAGGTCTCAAATACTGTATTTTTTCATGGCTGGAATGTCAGATATTTTGCATGGGCAAAGGTCCACTGAAGTTCGGCAAAACATTGCTTGCCAGTAAGTTTCAGAAAATGATCTCTCAGAGAGCCTACTTTAGAAGGAGGGTGACTGAAGGAAGGTGAAACTAGACTTTACATACTTTTATTTTATTCTTATGACATAGTCACAAAATGCTTAAAGTTCTGAAAAATTCAATTTCATAAAGTGACTCACGCATGAGTTGCCAATATTTTGGAGCAGAAGAATCCGTTTTGAAATATGGTGATCACAAGCAGGCTTGGTTAGTAATCCTCCTTGTTAGTCCACACCCAAGTCTATATCAGGTAGAATAACTGATGAATCCTTCCCATATGCACAAAGCATGTCCTAAAGCTAATAACTGCTGACTCAGTTGCCTCTGTCTAAAATACAGTGAGCCTAACGATGTGACTGTGCTATGCCCTTGTTTGAGGGAATACTAGAAGATGAGTAATATGCGACATGTCAGTATGTGCAATCATCTTGTTGTATTTCAAACTGCATTAAAGGTTATTTTTTAAAGGTATTTTTCTTAAAGGCATGGGAGGAAGGAGTTAACCCCTTTCTGGAAGACAGCAACAGAATTTAATTGCTGAGGCTAATGTGGAAATGACAGAGTATGAAACATGAAATAAAGGGTATGTAAAAGCTTTGTAGAGGGAAACAACAATGAAAAGCTTCACCAAAGCAGACCAGAATTCTGCAGTTTTGATATACATACTGAGATAGATCAGTAAGAAAACATATTTTTGTGACTAGCAAAAGTTCATAAGCATAGGAAAGTGATGATGAGGTTAAAGAACTTTAGAAAGTTACAGTTTTTTGATTAATAGGAATGTACTAAAACAGCTTCTGCACTGATAATTTAAAAGATTTTTTTGGTCGTGTTTATATTTCTAAATAATGTCTTGAAAATGCATTAACTTGCAAACTTTACTTTTGATAGCTTAGCAGCCTTTCTACTCTTAGTATTTCTCAATAAAACATCATGTTCTTTTAAAATCTTGTGACTCTGAAGTTGTACTACACATAGGTAGGGTAGAGGTACAAAGTACAAAGCCACTTAAGTTTAAGATTCAAGCGGTATGGTGAGTGTCAACAGTGCAGTTGCAGTTGCAGTTACAATTGGTAGCTCCATGGTGGAGCCAAAAGCATGAGCTTTACACTTACTGCTGAGAGAGAATCAGAAATGTAACATAAGTGTGAGAGCATCCAGCTTCCTACAGGGTAACTTAGTTCCAGCATATCCTACAGAAAAGTGATTTCTTAAACTAAGCTGCAACTGAAGTGTGTCAAGAAGTCTGTTTCATTAACTGAAATAGCTAGTTGTTTTTGTAGAGTGCCAGTCATCAAGTTTCATTGCTGCTGAGTGTAGATTATATCATAAGTATGTCACAGCAAGGGGGAAATTTCCATTTCAGAAAGGAAATCATACAAACAAAGCCATTCCACAAAGATTTCAGACTATAATCAAGTGTCCTGGGGACAATCAGCATCTTTGATTTTAGATAAATACTTTTGTATGCCAAAGAGAAGTATCATTCAGTATAAAGCATCTTAATTGAGATGAAGTGCATAAGTCATTCATTTACTAAAGTATCATTCCAAAATTAGCTTCATAAAACAAAGGGGGTTTTTCCTATTCACAAGCATATCTTAAAATACAAAGAACCATCTACATCAGTTTTTAGTGAAGCATTCATCTCATTTTCAAAACTGAAAGCTGCTTTGTTCTTTGAAATTATTACTTTTTAGGTGTTATATAGTTTAATGTTCATATACACATTAAAATAATATGAACAAAAAATAATGACAAAATTAAAACAATTCTAGGTTATTTTTGTATTAGTGATGTACAGTTCTTTAAAGAAAAATAAAAAAGCATCAAAACTAAGCTAATGAGTGAAGCTTGAATCTCCCCATGTCCAGTTCAGGATAGATCATCCTTAAAAGGAGAATAGGTGATTCCTAATGCATTTCTTCTTGCCACATTGGGGATACCCAAAAGAAAATGCACTACCAGTTTACTACATTGCTTGTGAATTTGTGGGAAGACTTCAGATGTCAAGTTATTAATCTGGATGAACCACTGAGTGTCACAGACAGCTCAGCCTATTTGTTGCAGGCATAGGAGAACAGTCTCTTAAACCAATTAAAAGCCTATGAGATAGAGAGCTGCTTCTTGTTGCACGGGGCAGTACAGTTTTATGGCTTTGTGAACCTTTACTTTGAAAATTTATAAAAATTATGCTATCAGAAGAACTCACTTCTGTCTGGTTACAGTGGGTTACTTCTTGTTCTGAAGCAAGCAAAGATCACACTCAGTTGAGAGCCCAGGTTTCGATTCCTAGTCACATCTGGAGAAGATTCCTTTGACATTGCCCACGTTTTGCCTGGCTGATGTAAAGAACGAACGGTATCCTCCTATGTTTCTCTGACAGTGTCCTCACTGGTAATTAACACTCTAGCAATGACATTTAATTCTCATTTAAGAGCGGTAACAGCGTGTCACTTCTGCAACTTTCTGGAGATAGAATTTGCAGGGCTATGACCTTTAAAAATACTTACAAAAGCAAATGAGCTATGAAAACAGGTTGTGCTTGCTTGTATGTGTGACAGCCATTCAGTATACTAGCAATGAGGGAGAATATTCAGTTTTAGGTTGCATATGCAATGGGCATGCACATCCTGTACTCATTTTGGAAGGGGTACTTCCTATTCAGAGGTAGATACAGAATGCTAAGAGAGTACATTTTCATACATAGCTGTTGGTCTATCATACCCAGTCCATCTCCATTCATTGAAAAATTCCATTTACTTGTGAGGGAACACTAGCTATTGAAACACACATTGCGAGTTAGCAGTGAATTTCCATTTGTCTTAGTGTTAGAGGTTAAGTAAGCTCTGAAGTAAGATCAGTCCTGAGAAGTACTGTTTGAACTAAAATATACCTTTCTAATTTGTAAGCTCTTCAGTTAAGAGATGTATCAACTTACGCAGTATTTCAGAGATGGGAGATAAAAAGCTGGAGGCTTTACTACAGCTCAGGAGAGAGTGAAGGCTCACGGGAGTAAGTACAAGATACTGTGCTAGTTGCCTGGAGCAAAAGTAAAAATGCAACTCTAAATTGCATGACTGTACACTGCCTCTAATGACATACTTTTGCCAGAGTCCACTTCAATAGCAGAAGATTTCAGGGTATTAGCAAAGTTTTTATTGCAGCACGATTTGTGAGTGCTACAGACATGCTACTATTTGCATGGCTGGTGCAAAGTGTAAGACTTGTTTTGAAAAAAGAGCGTACCACATCCCCATGAGGGAGGAGGCTAACCAGTGAGATCAGGCTGAATTTCCACTGATTATGATAATGAACTAGTGGTCTCAGAGACTAGCTGGATGTCAAGGAGGCTGTTGTATCAGAAACAGGGAGAAAAGGGTGCTGAGATGACAACTGTCATGCAAACATCTACTTGGCATATTGCAAACAAGTTCAGCTGAGCTGACAAGGCATATAAAACTGCCTGTGTATCCAATGCCAGTTGTTTTGCTAAGGAGAAGAATTGTTATGACTCATAAGAAGAGCAAAGGAATTGCCTGAAATCTGTGAGAACAAGTCAGATTAGTGTGATGCTAAAAAGTCACTGATATGCTGCTAACCAAGAAAAAGAAGGTGGTTAAAAAAAAAAAAAAAAAAAAAAAAAAAAAAAAAAAAAAAAAAAAAAAAAAAAAAGGGAGTCCCTCTCTACGTGAAAAATGTGTACCTAAATCAAGTACTGATAATGCAAAATCTTAATGCATATGAATCACTGAAGATATAAAGTTTTAAAAAACATATATAGGAAACCGTGGTAATTAAGAAAGATGATAAAAATAATTGAAAACAGTACCAGGATAAAGTAATTCTTAACTGTTTTTCTGACATGCATAAAGTAAAATTGGATTTTGGGAAATACAGTTTGATTACAGCATATAGGATACCAAGCAGGAGAATTATAACAATGCTAAATAAAAAAAAAGATAACATTTGAGCTCAAAAGACATTATTTTAACTGCAATTCTATTTTAATTTGGACATCATTATGTTGACTAAAGATTAAAAATAACAGAAGTGGATATTGTTTCAAACCCTACAGACCAATAGCAATAATGCAGCTGCCCACCTATTTCTGCACAAGGAAGAAGAATATAGTCCCAGACACTAAGAATTGTGTTAATCCACAGATTTCCAAAGGAGTGATTTCCCCCAAAATAAGGTCATGATAAGTCAAATGGGTTAGAGAACAATATTTAAAGAGAAAGATGTCAAAAGAAATTTGGGAACTGTTTTAAAATAAGATGGCTGCTAGACAGCAAGAATCATGTGGTAACAATAATAAGGTGAGAATGACATCCAAAGTGTGTCCTGGTCCAGCACAATGTGAAGACAGTACTCAACAGTATAACAGTGAGAAGGAAACAGAAAAGAAATCAATATAAACTTAACATATACAGGATATAGATATCTGATAAAGGAATTTAAAGGCGTTATGAAAAATGCTTGGTAGAATGGGCTTAACTAATGTTAGTAAGGAGATTTAAATGTCACCACAACAACTGTATTGGTGAGTAATTAGGTGTATTTTCTAGTGGACATGGCAAACTAACACCTTGCAGTGAGAGACCTTGTAATGCTGTTTTTTTCCCATTTGCCCCCACCACCAGTAGTGGTAATTCAAGCAGTGCCTAAGTGTCTTCACAGGGAGAAAACACTGCATGACACTTAAAAAGGACAAGATTAAGAAATATGCACTGGAAATCTAAGATCCCAGAAACTCATATAAGAAAATCCATGCATTTGCAGCAATGAGTGGGATTAAGCATTGCCATGCTTTAATTAATAGGATGGGTAGACCCACCTGCTGTTTTTCTGGAAGACATGCTTTATTCAGGAATACTTTTTGGATTCAGTACGTCTTCAGGGCATCTTGGCAAAAGAAAAGGACTGGTTACTGTAAAGGTCAGGCCAAATGTTCCAATAATACCTGCATTCAGTGAAACTTTGAATAATATCATTGCAATAGCCCCTTCTCATGTCTTACTTCTTAGAGGAGATAAATCCCTGACTGTATGCCCTGGGTCTGCTTCATGTTCTTAATCACTTTGTCATTTCCCTTAGAAAATATATTGACTAAACTGCCTCAGTCTTAGAATATTCCTTTCCCCTTTCACATCTCTATGAAACATCTATAGCTTTTCTGTGTGCTGAGAAAATAAAATAACTTTTCTTCTTTCAATCTTTCAAGGTTTCAGACGTATCTCAGTTTTCTCAAATCTGAAAGAGCAGACATATCCTTTGGAGAGAAACTCCGAATTTGTGGGAGGCTTCTAAAACCCTTCCTCTACAGTAACTTGGAAACTGCTTTCCAGAATTTCAGTTCCTTCCAATGCTTTTTCTCTTTTCACCTCTAATAACACTTTAGAGAAAGTTATCTCCGTGAAAAATAACTTAATAGAAAATTTCCTTTTCCTGAAATACCTTTCTGCTCTAAGTGCCTCAGTAAAACCTTTCTAGTTTGACCAGTTGGAATGAAAAAAAACCCACGTTATTTTGATGCAGTTTTATCTGTGCTGTTGATTATAGAAAAAGCCAGGACACAAATAATATTTTAAAAAATCACAGCTTGTGTCTAAAACATGACATTTCTCTCTGGAATACCATGTCATGAGCTGATACTGCTGAAATTAAATTAAAGGATGATTCTTGTTAAGAAAGCCTAAGGCAGAAATTATATACTTTGCTGATAATCTGGTTTGAAGCTGGGAAAACCAGTCCCAGTTTAAGAAGGCCATTATGATGGGGGTCACCTGCATCAAAGCACATGCTTTGATGGTCTTTCCCAATGTGGAAGCTTTACCAAGAATTCAGAAGATGAATCAAGGCAGAAGAGAAATTAAAGTGGAAATCAAAACAATGGTAAATGTAATCATAGTTCTTCCTTGTTACAAATTTATGTTTAACGACCACAATCCAGAGCTGATTGGGACTCTTAGGAACTGTGACCACTAAGGATGCTCCCAAGAAAGAACACTTCACATCACAGTGCATCCAAAGTGCCTCCTCTACTGCTAGGGTGGTGAAAAAAAGCTGTGGTGTCAGGCTTGCTGGTGTTCCCTAAGTCTGCTAAGCAGAAGACTAACCTATAAAATTATATAAAGCAAACAAATCTGTGTTGGTTACTACTTTATGCAATATATAAAATTTCTATCTAGTGCTTCAAGGCACAAAATATTTGTTTGATTTTTCTTTGGACTTAACTCAAATTTAAACTCTCCTTCAGGGCTATCAGATGAACTGCCCAGAAGAAGCTCAATGGAACTTGAACCATGGCAGGTGCTGAATGGATGTGCTCCCTTGCCAGCAGCTGTAGCATGTAGCAAACTTGCCTTTATTGGCTTCTAAGGCAGTGAATCTGCCCTAGTTTTTCACCACAGCCCTAGGCATGCTGCTGATAATTTAGATTTAAGCTTATTGGAGGTTCTAAATGCAGCTATCTGTAGATTTTCAAAAAGATGCAGCTGGCAAGTTGACTCAGAAATCTGCCTCAAACTTACTTTCAATAAATTGCATTTAATCTGCCTACCGCTTGATACAAAAGATCTTCTTAGTTAAAATACATTCACTGGCTTTGGAGCAGAATGTGGATGAACAATTGATGAGTGTCAGCAGCAGCTTGTAAAAAATATTGCTTGTCTGTAGATAATAAAACGTCTAAATATTTAGAATACATTACTATTTTATATAACCTTAGGAAATAAGATACTACAGCTTTATCATCCAATCCAAGAAATTTAGTCCCAGGATGTTAAGGTATTTCTCTCAAAGTATTTTGGGTTTTGTCCTTCCTCATAGTACTCTAGAGATAGGTAATTATATTTCTTTGTGAACGAGACAGATGAAATAGATACTGTAAAATACACCACTTCTGCTTTACATACATGGAAATTTAAAATTTATATAGACAGTAATATTTTCTAAGGGCTGTTTCAGTTTGTCCTCTATATGTGCAGTCCACCTCAAGTGTGAAGCAAAAACTCTAAAATTACCTTAAATATGACCGTTTGCTTTCAATGGAAAACCAAGCAAATTTAAACACTCCCAGCAACTAATTTTTAAAAAATACCTCTTAATTTACACATATCTGAAATAATAATCCAAAGGGTGACCAAGATAAATAGTTGCAATTTAAAAACTGTGTACCTGACCTAAGTTGCTTTGTAATTTGCTCTCACAAGTGATGGTTTCAGAAATAGTTGGTGTAAAGGTGAACAACTTAAGATATGATGATACATTTATTTAAATTTCAGGATTGATAGGGTTATTCCTAAGACTAAACTTCAATTATAACTAAATATAATAAAATTTATCTCTAAATTGGAAGGATTCTTCCAGAGCGCTGGGAAATAAAGAAAAGCAAAAGGAAGATACCACATCCTCAAAATAAGAGATCAAATTAGTCCAATACTGAAAGATTCTTTCAGAGTCCAATCTAACATTTAGAAACAGTCTTTAGTATTCAGAAGTCATTGGCTCAACAAATTTTGATCAAGTTTGAACTTTTTAACTTATTTTACTTATAGGAATACTTTTACTGGTGGAATTTACATTCCTTTAATTCTGTAACTTTATGTGCCAGTGCACAGATGGGCCTAGGGGAACAACTGAAATATAAAACTGGTAAAGACCAGATAGGCTTCAGAAGGAAGCCTAGTCTGTCTTACTGACAGGGGTCATTTCCATTAATATCATATCTTAATAACTATGCCCTTAGACTGGCACAGAGCCCTGCACATTAGCTTTTCTCATGAACCCTAGGATTGAAAGTTGTTTATAAAAAGGATAAAAGCATGACACATGGTTATAAAAAGTCATACTTCATCTATTAAGATTGATTTTTCACTTCAGTACACATACTTCTAAAACATCCCTATTCCTTTAGGCTGAAGGTGAGGAAGAATAGCGTCTTGAAACCAAAATTCACAATTAAACTATTTTTCAATTATTTCTAGAGCAGCTCCCCCTCGTGGGTAATGATTATCAAGAAGAGTATATTAAAAATGTAGATATCATCAACTCTCACTGTTCTACTCTTGTGTTGCAATGACCATAGTAAATAGAAATATGCATGTCTGAACAATCCTGCTACTCCACAGCTATTTGGCCCTAAGGTAATGCTTACCACCTTACAAGTACTAGGATCCTAAACAGCCTCTGAGGAGGGAACTTGTGTTTTGCTTCCATGACTGTTAGAAATTATATAATAATTTCCATTCACTTTAGTTATTTCTACTGACTGCGAGAAGCAGTTAAGTACAATTGGCTATTTGTCCAGAAAATACCTACATGTTTAACTTGCGTAAGTAATCCAGATTAGTTCATCTGGTTCCTGTTGCAGGATGGAATACCAAATGGGCTCATCAGACACGTGATTAAGGATGTCTATTTGGCTTTCAGGCCTGCAAAAGGAACAAAATGAAGTAATTGGGATTATCAACATAAATTAAGCATTACACTGTAGTGACACTGCGAAGGTGAGTAAAGATCAATAAACTGTTTTTAAAACCAGGAGGGGAATAAGTTTTACAACTTAAGCTTTATCTTCGCTTTAACGGGAAATTAGTTTTTGAAAGGAAAGGGAAATAAAACAGTGACTGATGCTGAGCACCAAAAGCAGAGATTTCTATGTGAAAATTGACACATCTGTTTTATTTTGCTTACAGAAGAGTGATGGAAATGGCAGAGAAAAACATTAAGATGGTGGAGAATGAATTATGAGTAAGAGCACAGCATGCTGGTGCTAAGAAAAATGTTTCATTCTATCTAGCATTATAGCTGGAAGTCCTCCTTTTTCTATATTTTTGTTGCTATTTCAAGAATTATTGAGAACCTTTGCCTTAGCTCTGACCCTGCAAAATAGGGCAAGGCACAGTGGATTCTCAAATCCTTCTATCTGTCAAAACCTAGAATAGACCCGTCTGTTCCAGTTTTCATCTGTTTAATTTCTTCTCTTGCAGTTAACTCTTGTTACAATGTCTTGTAAAATTCGTACGGGGAAAACAATGGCAAAATATACTTTGAGTATGTCCAGTTTGTTTGATCTTGAATCTGGTTGTTAGAGCAATTATTTCACTAGACTGTGAGACATCCATGTGAGAAGTATTTCTCATACCTTGTAATTGTATGGTAAGGATGTTAAGCATGAAAATCTTCCTACTGTTTTCCAAATACATTTCTCTCCTGAACTCTGAAGCAATTTTTGAGTAAGGCAATGGTGACTTATTTGCACCCTGACACTGATAATACTGTTTAAATGGCAACTTTTGCATCAAGGACTTCTATAATCAAGTATTTTCTATAAACCACCTTTAATACCAATACTTCCAATAATGGATGTTTTCAAACTATACAATTTCACTCATAAACAAGGAAAAAAACCAACTACTTTTGCTGTTATGTAAAATTAATGGAATATGATTCCTTTAAACAGTCACTCGTTTATTCTACTTTGCAACAAATCACTTGGGAATGTTTGCTGCTTTTAATTTGCCAGAGTTTTCTCTTCTACAAATCAAATTAGTAACTGAGTCTCTTGTTAGGCAAAATTGCAATGAAACTGAAGTTCATGGGCACTTAGGCAGAGCTGCCCTAAGCCTCTGTTTCTGCTGGGGTCTGCTGCTTGCTAACAAGATGCCATCATAGGACAGGAGTGCCTAAGGCTTCTGATATGACACGAGTGAGAATTACTGGGGCTACAGAGCTCACTGAGCATCCAAACTCTGTGCTTTACGAGCACATTTGAATCTCAGACCTGTAGTTTTATTCTTTTGACTGTTTCTTGTTATGCAGCTGTACTAAAATATCAGCAATGCTGAAATCTTCCTCTGATAGGGATCATAAAGCACCCATACTTGTCTTTCTATATTATGACATTGTCAGCATTTCTGAAGACAAAACTTGTATTTTTTATCTCTCACAACGATCCTGTAAATTTTTTTGTAATTCACTGTAAACACTTGAGTAGCCCTCAATGACTAAGGCTGGCTGGTGTATAGATCAGTGTAAGGTCTGACACCAGCTTTACAAGAGACCCCTTTTTTAGTGAACCACCCTGGTTGTGTTCTTTGGAGGGGTGGGATTACGGCACATATATGTTCCATAGTAACACTGCCTTGAGCATGGCACCAAGAGAGTTCTAAGGCACAAGTACATCAAATTGAAAGAAAGGCCTCAAAGTAACCACTTCACTGTGCAGTTTTTTCATATGAAACATGCATTTATGCTATGTAGTAAATCAGAATGACATGATACACTTTCCATTTCTTGCCTGTTCAGTAGAGCCATGCTATTCCCCAGACTTCAACTATTCATTCTGGGATTGTCTGTCGAAGAGGGAGACAACTTTATCTGAACAGCTACAGGAACATCTTTTTCTCTCAGTCTTGGAGATCTGGACTGCAAGGATAAGATGCTGAAGACCTTTCTTCACCTGAAGAATTAGGAAATTTTCCCAGAGTGAAGGCAACTGCAGAGCTGCACTCATTGAGATACAGCAAAAATCTTGAATATAGCATGGTCTGTTTCCTTTTATAGATTATTGAAAGTAATTTACAGATTACATGGATAGGCAATTCACAGTGAGTACTTTAGTTTAGCATTTCATTTACAATGTCACTTTGTATGGAGTACCATGGTTGCGTTTGCCATTTCAGAGGAGGAATACTACAGTCTAGTGTAGTACAAATCTAACATGTAGCAAATGCACAGACTCAGCACAACAGAGGCATGCTTTAGTAATCTGGGAAAATACTTATTTCTTCTGTTTGTCCTGAAACCCTGTCACATGAAATTACAAAATACACCACATGGCAAAAGTCTAAATCGAAGCACAATTTCTAGCTTGTATTTCCCCCCATAAAAGCAATTTTCTATCCTGCAGTCTGGGGAGAAAGAGGAGCTTTTAAGTCTTGTGTAACCTAGTAAGATTTACAATATTCACCATTATTCTCTGTAGGCAACTTTATTTCACTCTTGCAGAACTCTACAGTTCCTCTGTGGGCTATCTCTATGTCTCCTCTTTAGTGAAATTTGCGTCAATCTTCAAACATCTCTTAGAATCACAGAATGACAGAATATGCTGAGTTGGAGGGGACCCATAAGGATCATCGATTCCAACTCCTGGCCCTGCACAGAACACCCCAAGAATCACACCACGGGCCTGAAAGCGTTGTCTTAATATCAGATTCTTCAGCTTACGGAAGAAATTTCTTCCTTCCCTGTTCAAAAACCAGTTTCTTTTCATTCCTTATCTGTGGACTAGATTGCCCATGGCCCTTTTGAAATTAAGGTTCCCAAAGTAATTCCAGGATGCATTTCAATAGTAACTACAGTTCACTGTATATAAGTAAACAGGACCAGAAGTTTGATCTATTTTTAGGTCGGAAGAAAGCCTCAGTTAGACTCCTTAAAGTATATCCTGTTCCAAATGGTCAATAAAACCATAAATGAAAATATAACCCAAAGTGGATAAACGTCAGATGGTATATAATTTTAAGTACATGCTTTTAATGCCCTATATGACTGCTACTCACAGCAACTTCTTTCAGAACTTGCAAAAAGAGAGAAAAACCAACCTGATTTAGTTCTGGGTCAAGGGTGGGATTTGGTTCAAAATACTGTTATCAAATAGTGACTTTGTGACAGCCACCTATATCCTTATAGAAATACGAGAAACGGTATCAACTATTCATAGTTGCTTGCCTTCAATTAGCAGTGGTATACAAAAATGTGAAGCTTGGAAAAAAAAAAGGATATGAAAAAGAGCAGCTGACAGAGTAAAATACACCATGGAAAATAGTTAAAAGCACCATCGTAGCCAATCAGAATAAAAATAACATTACAGCAAAAGCCCATCTAAAAGGCCCCATCTCTGAAAAAAAAGGGCCATTTATAATGAAAGAGGAGGATCTTACAGCAAAAATAAATCAGAGATAAGAAAGTTATGAGTAAATCAGACCAGGAGAAGCATTACCTTTCATAACATAAATATGAAACCATTAACAATGCAAGACAAAAAAAAGATTTGAGGAATGTCTTAGTAAATAGCCCAAGGCTATGAATAATTTTAGACTTATCATAAGCATAGAATCTTCCCAATAGCTGTATGGCCTTGCACTCCTGTGCCAAAGATCTGTGATTTAAGGGTGAATGCATCTGTAGGTACAGAAAGCAATGCTATGGGAAGAAAAAGCCATCACAGAAAATGTGAGCATTTCAATAAAGAGGAGTTGAGGGAAGCTCGTACACAGACCATTCCTTACAGGAGATAAGTCTGAGGAATTGTTTCAGTCAGACATGCTAATAAATCATTTTCAATAAGAGATCAATAAATTGAATAGTAATAAATCACACAGATCATGAGATATTTGCTCAATATTTCAATGTGAAATTGCCAGCATGTTAAGTAGATTACTTATACTTTCAATCAGCTTTACTGCCACAGGAAAGGAAGATCACTGCTGGAATTTCAGCTTCCTAGAGGAATTTAGGTTATTCTGCAACAATGCACGAAGAAGATTTTAAAAAACCCCCTAGACATCAAACAAAGGGTGATGAGGCAAACCATTGAGTAGCTTCTATATAAAAATATATAGGCAGCCATACATTATCCAGTTTGAAAAAGGGATGGCTTGGAGAGAATCTGATAGAGCACTGTGGGCTTAGGAAGGCTCTGAATTAAGTGGAAAAATAATCTATTTACTTTTTCATGCTGAAACACCTGAACTATCGGATGCCCTTAAACTATCAAGCAACAGATTTAAAGCAAGTGAAAGAATAACAATTGTAAATTATATAACTTTGTCATGGCATTTATCAGTAACCAAAATGGATTAAGAAATAATTAAAGAAGTAATAAAAGAACATCCATCCAAAGCTAGTGTATATGACATGGGAGAAAAAATTATAATAAAATATAAATTATTGACTATTGGAGGAAATACTGAAGGATCATGCATCTACTCTAGATATATGTTCAATGTGCTTTCCCTGTGCACCTGTGACTGGCCCCTGTCAGAGATGGGATTCAGCAGTGAAGGACTGTTGCTCTGACACGTAGGACTGTCAGGAACTCTGTTGCTACATTTCTAATGCTACAGCACTTTGGCAGAGAAGGATGCTAAGGCAATCAAATCATGCTCAGATAAACCAGGACAGTTAAGAGCTCATATCCTATACTTGTAGTTGAATTTTGAAGTTGGAATGTGTTTGTCAATAACTGCAATAATTCAGTTAACATTTTAAATAAATCTAGTCATGGCTATATTTTTTATTATGTGGGCGGTAGGTTTTTATTTTGTGGGGGAGAGAGTGTTAACTTTTTTAAAACAGGACACCTAGTATGCACATCATTTAAATTTAGATGTTTATGTTCATTTTATCATGTTACAATTAAAGCCCAGAGTAATGCAAACAATTTTGGCTAAATCTGAGGGAAAGATTATATAACATTCAGACAAGGTACAGGGTTCATGGCACAGTTACTTGATAGCATAATTCAGATATGAATTTGAACATGATAATCATTATGTGTTTTGACATTTGCCAGTGCTGTGCCTGACTGTTACTTACTTAGAAGGCTAGCTTTATGTAATTTTTATTCTCATAATGTATTTCTTCTGACATTCCTTTGCCTTCAGTCTTGATGTTATACATTTAAGTATGATAATCATAGAACATTCAAACATTTTATAAAAGCACACTGAAGTATTATATGACAGTATGTGTCTTACTATCAAAATTTAGTTTTAAGTAAGTTTTATGAATTCTTTCTTTAAAAATATTGTTCCTAACATTTACATGTAAGAGCCTAGATGGTCCCTTCAGAAATGCATTCTGAAGAAAATAAATGAGACTGGAAAGAAATATTTTCTATGATGTGCTGTTACCATGTCTGCTCTATACAACATTTATAGTTAAAGTTCCAGCCAATACTTGTAATACTTATCTTTGTCCCTTCCTTTAAAGGGGAAAGAAATATTTTTTTGTTTGGGTGAGAAAGCTGCAGAACTTCTCTCTAAACTGCTGAAGTTCTTCATAGTTGCAGACACGCTTTCAGGCAGGTTTCAAAGACATACAATAGGTTATAAAAACCTCTTTTTTTGTGTGGCATTTTGTCTGAATGCCATGACACCACACTGAAAATCACATACCTTCTAAAAGTGTTGCAATGAAAATATATTACCTCTGCAATAGACACTGCTGCCCTTTAAGAAAACAGTTTTCCTTTGATAATATTTTGAGATATATCCTGCTGCTGTTCCTTTCAGAGTGCTGCTTTATCTTACTTTCTCAATGCCCTCCTGTAGAGGTAGGCTTCCTTCCCATCAAATCATGCAGTGTGGAGCACATCAGGCTCTGCAGAGTTCCTTAAATATTTGGTTGAAGGTCAGTCCTGCCATCCTGGAAAGAACAAAAACATAGTTTTATGCTTTGCTACACTTGAAGAAACTTGGAATAATAATAATAAAAAAAGAACACAAGAACCACTTTCCCAGCATGATGGTGTTAATTTGTAACCCTGCACCTCTATAACTTGTGCAAGTGGAGGCTTGCCAATAGTTACAGCTGGATGCTCAGGTGTGCATATTTCGCTTCTTTTACAAAGCAGTAGAAAGCAAAGATGCAGGCAAGTCATGTGTGAAGAAAAGGCTGGGGTTTTTCTGCTGCTGCTGCTGTGCCATTGAATTATGGGCAGTGGTTTGGTGAGAAGCCTTGATCCCATTGAACAACGGCAAAATTCCTGTTGTAATCACTTCATCTGGGTAAATTAATGTGGAGTATTTTGGAATAAATCATGGAAACCTAGCGTTTCAGAGAAGCAAATCCTTTCCTGCACTTTGGTTCTCTTACTCTTTATGCCAAAAGCCTGAGCATGGATAGAAAACCCTGCTTAAGGAAAATTATTTGGAATTCCAGAAGGAAACAGAGCAGGACTTCAGTGGCACTATTTACCTAGAAATAACATTCATACATATGCACACAACAGATACATCATTTACTTAGGCACACACTTTAGGAAGTTTTCTAGGAAAATTTGACAAAGCTAAGGTATAAACTTTGAATAGCTTCAAACAACTGCAGTGTTTGAAAGAAAGTGCTTTGCTTTCACACATGGAATTTTCACTCCAAGAAACAATCCTAAATTAGCAACATTAGAGAAATATTTGGCACATGATACTTCGCTGAGCCTCCAATAATTGGAATCCAAGAAGTCTAAGTTCCCAAAAGCACAAAAAGCCTCTCTTTTATAACCTATAAAGAGGTAGTGAAACTTTGGATTATGGCAGTAAGACTGAAGCTTTTCAAAGAATCATCATAGAGTCATAGAATGGACTGGGTTAGGAGGGATCTTAAAGATCATCTAGTTCCAATGCCCCTGCCATGGGCAGGGACATCTTTCACCTCGATTTCAGAGATTTCTAAAGTATATTTACTACATATTTTGCCTCACACGCTAGCATTCAGTCTTTATGATCGAGAATAGGTGTTAATAATCACAAAAAGTGGTGGTAAAAATAATTTAAAAGAGTACTTTCTAAACATTTTTTTCTGTAAAATATATAACAACCACAAAACATGCATTGCCAAAGTATGGCAAATTGTTTCTTGACCACAATGGGGAGGCTTTATATAATTCCTGCTTTTAAGGTGATTCTAGAAGTCACTCTTTTTTCATTATCTGTAAAAGTCTTCATTGCATGTCACCACAACAGTGTTCCACTTACATGCTGTGCTTGTCTTTGCTTTGTGCCCGTCATCCTTCCAGGCTTTTTCTGCCTTCTTTTAATTTTTTTTTTCTCTATAAGCAAATGCATTTTTCATTTTATTCAAATGATAAAGTGATTTTTAGTCATTTGTCAGGCTCATAAGTCACTGTTACCATAGCATCTTCTTTATGATCTTTATGATCTTACACAGACGAAGACCAACACGACAATAAGGTGGCGAAAAGTTCTTATTTTCTACATGGAAAACAGAGAAACCACTCTGCTAATACATGAAAGAAAGAAGCACTGGGCTGGCTTCTCTGCTTATAAAACTTCCTTTCTATGATGAGTTTTTCAGTGATAAAGAAACATTAAGGTTGGAAAACACCTCTAAGATCGAGTACAACCATTAACTTAGCACTGCTTAACCTAAACATGTATTTTACTTCTGCATTAAGGCGCATAGGTTGAGCTTGTGGTTGCCTGTCGAAGAAGCAGAAGTATTATTAGGAGCTTATTATATGCAAAAATATGTTTTAATTCAGTTTAGATTAGTTTCTACCTCAATCTCAATTATATATGCGTCACTTTTAATAAGTATTCTTTGCTTGTAATTTCAATGTTAACAAAAGACAACTTAACTGCTTTTAGAAATTTACCATTACTGTATTTTCTGTGAATTATCAAGTGAATATTATGTATATCAATCATTGTTTTAGTGTTGAAAAAAATTTCAATTACAAGAACAACTCACATTTTAATAACACTAAATGGTGTTTCACTATGTTAGAGTCCACTGTCAAGATACATAATATTCAGACTTCCTTTCATTTAATAACAGAACCAATGAAGAAGAAAAAAAAAGAGATATAACTTTAGTACCTTCATATTTTCATTTCTGTTAAATATCACACTGGGTATGGTTCAATTTATCAATTTGAGTATTCAGCAGTTATGGGCTGCTTTTATGTATGTAATTTCTTTTATTAATTTTCACACAAATGAAATAATATGAAAAGAAAAAGGGGAAATAAAGATAATAGTTTCAGAAGTATCTTAAGGGCAAATCAAAAATTGCGTCACAAATCAGTGGTATATTATTCTTTTTCAGCTGGAGAGTGAGGAATCAGAAATTCTCACATTACTTTACTTTTTTTTTCAAAATGAATCAAACAATGATTTAAATTGTTTCCAGCCTTCTTCTGATATGCTTCCTTGTTGCATTATATAAGAAATAAAAACTAAGGTGTCGGTTTTGGGTTTTTGTTACATTTTTTTTGTGAAAAGAGGTGCATATATTTCAAAAGAACATGTAGTCACAAAAAACATTCACAAAATGAAACTCCTGTCTTTAAGAAGCAGTCATCCTTCCTTTGAAGACTAAAATACTAATTTGGGTTTGTGAATGCTTTTTCTTTTCCTTCTCTGCTTTCCAAGCTGCCTCTGACCTGGTTTCCTTTTCCTTTCAAAATAACATATCTCTTTACTGACATAAGTCAGAGAATCTTACAAAACATAGCAGGCTTTGCCCCCTGAATGAGAAGGTGCTGTTCTGGGATCTAGGCACCACAGAGGCTGGGAGGGGAGCGAGGTGAAATACTGTTCCATGAAACGCTGGTGTATGAACCTGAACCATAGTGCTGGTGACAAGCGGCCAGGAACAGCAACATTTTAGCCCCAGAAGCTGTGTTCCAAGTTTTAGTCTGACCAAGATGTATATCCCATCCCTTGGAGATCCTAGGAAAAGCAGCTGTGTCACTCTCCCAGGAAAAAGGTACACATAACCACAGAGGTTTCCTCAGCAATTTCCCACTCCCTCACTGCTCGGTGAAGTCAGCCTGCAGAGTTCCTCCTGGTTTATTTCCTCTGTATTCGGGGATCAGGATTACCTTTGTACAACCCAACCCCACCTGGCAGTGGTGACCTAACCCCAACGAAACTGTGAATTGCTCAGGTGCTGAATATCAGCATCTTCTCTACCTGTGTGTTTATATTCCACATAGGTATGTAAAGATCTAATAACCATATCAGCAGCTATGCTTTGTGCATATTCAGCTAGGAAGTATCCAGTGAGACCTTAAACCTGATTACAAAAAGTGGTTGAGAAAAATGAGCTTACCAGATGTCATGTTTCATACCTTTTTAAATGTAGGTAGCTGCAGCCTGATTTCAGAAAGGAGGACTGTGGTACAACTCTGAGCAGCATTATCCAATGTCTTTTTGCTTCAAACTGTGCCAAGAAACTACTGGTACAAGACAAATTAATTTCATCTTTGACTGCTTTGTCAATCAGCATAAGAAGATATTAAATCACAATAGAAAAGACATTGTTTTACAGTGATTATTCTCCTGGGATATCCTAAAACAGGAAGAGCAGTCAAGAGTTTCATATAGCACAGGACAGTAATTATCTCATGACAAGTATGATCCCTGGAGATCACTTTAGAGCTATTTTAAAGGTATTGTAGAGAATAGTGTGTATATATGTTGTACTAGAAGATGACAGAGATGGCACTTTACAGTCACAAAAATGAATTCTAGCTGGCTGTGAGGTACACACTGATTAATTTAAAGTGTTAACAGCCAATTGAACACTTCTTCACTTGAAGCATATTTATTACAGAATGTAACAACCAGTTAATCAGACTTTGAAGCTGTGGCATAAGAAAGAAGTTGGAAGGCATCAACCTTCTCTTTTTTCAGTCATTTATCTAGCTTGATATAAAGCACTTTCTTTTTTGTTTTTGCCTCTTAAAACTACTTTGAAAATGCAAGGCCATTTTTCCTTTTTTTAAAGAACCTAAACAATACACCATATTTGACACAAATACAGAATATTGCTGAAGAAGGATTGTTGAAGCTATGGTTTGAGTTCTAGAGACTGTCCATAACTGACCTAAATGGAAATCAGTTTACAACTCCTGCAATAAGATATTCAACCACTTTGCCATATGCCTTATTCCTATCTTGCAATTCACATTTGCTTACATTGTTCTAACACTAGGCTATTTTAATATCCCTGGAAACCTGCATATGGTTATTGTTTCTCCTCTTAATGCAAGGACAACCACTTTCTTTAGCCTAAAAAATTCCCTTTCACTCAATATACTTGATTTCTGTTTCTATCAGAATAAACTATGTCATACATATAGCATTTGTGCTTGAGTGTGTGTGTGTATGTGTAGGAATTTTTTTCCTGAACTATCTGCTCTCTTTCCTTGAAAATGTAACCTCCATGAAGCATACAGAAAATTGAATATGTGTAAATACTTGCATAAAAACTTTTTGAGTGAAAAAAAATATTTAAAAATTACCGTCTTAATTGAAAAAAACAGCAAATTCATTAAATTATAGTACACAAGTATTGATAGGTCAGTGCTAAGCAGACTAAAAGTGAATTCTGTAACGATGTCCAGAAAATGATTACTATAACATACATCCCTGTTTGCAGATTTAAGACAGGATATTATTCTTACTTTTATCAAGAATCATTTGAAGACAAGCTTAGTAAACACCTGTGGATGCAATATGCATTCTCCACGCATAATAAAGTCAGGGGATCAAAGAACTACAGTGCTGCAATATTGATTATTATTTTGCATACCATGGAAATAAAAAAAAAGTGGTCATAAGATATTTACAATTTTTGTAAGGTCCCCTGGGGCATATGCTGATCTTAAAATGGGACAGGAAAAAAAAAAAAGGAGGAATACGATTTTGAGGATATTATTTACAAATAATATTTATGAAGTGCCAGTGAATTTGTATTTCCTTCTTTTTCCTATTCTGCAACTAATCTCACTAAGATAAAAGTACAGAAAAGCAAACCTTGTTGCCAGTATTCTTGTCACATTTTTAATAAAGGACTAAAATATGTATTAGCTTCTAAGGAGCATAAGGACACCTTAACAGAAATAGAGGACCTTTTACAAAGGAAGAAATCAGAAAGTCATGCCAAAAAAGGTAAAATTCATCCTTGGAAAAGGGCCAGCACATAGTCCACATCCCATTAAATTTTAATATGACAACTTCATTGAGTCTCATGTAATGTTGTGCCCAATGTCTGCTCCCAGGATGAATTTCACACAGGATAACAGAATATAGAACATAGGCCAAAGAAAGAATTCAGAGCTGTAGTGTTTACAGGGCACATACAAAGAGAGAATATTCTGCCTAGACATAAATAAAGTTTGAAGCAGCATCAGTAGATGCAGCTGCAGGTTAAGGTTCCAAATTAACCAACAGCAGTTTTTTTCATGTCCTAAACTTATCTGAAGAGGAGGCACTTGCTGTGCCCATGCTAATCTCTTAACACTTATTATTCCCTCTCTAGTATTTTCTTCTTCAGTTCTCCAGTACAACACATCAGGCATTACAACCTACCTCCCCTACAACACGTCCCCTGTGTCTTTACAAAATAAAGCCCTGCTTACAAAAGGCTAAAGATCACCTCCAACAGACAACTCGGTATCACCTGAGTTTCAACAGCTACACAGTTTAACCTTTAAAGACCGATCTGTGAGAAGAGGCATTACTTTTTTTTCCCCCAAATCCCATGGGTAGTTTCTGAAGGCAAATTCCACTGTTCACGTTTAAGTAGAAAACAAGAACCAGAAAACGCTAGTTTTAGGAAACAGAATATTTTCTGTATTTTCTAACAGAATTGAAGCTATTTAAAAAGCAGCACAAAAAAAAAAAAGTTTTGTGTTAATAAAATGGATATGTTCACAATCCATATATTTTAATTTAAATTAATTTTTTTGTAGCTGAGTGGGATTAAACTTTTAAAAGCCTCTCAGCTTTACCAATGGTGGTGTTTCATTTTACCACTGTTTGTAATTATCTATTTACACTAACATAAGAAATGTGGTGCCTCCAGCAAAAAGCTAAAGGTTGATGAGAAATAGAATGAAAAAGCACCTAAACATTAGACTAGTCAGCAAGATTTTCAAGTTTGTTAAAATTAATAGAAGCTATCATTAGAGTACTCTACAGTTCAGTGCTTCATAAATAGGAAAAACAAAGTGGTAATGGTTTTTGTGGCTTTCAGCTTGACTTTTATGGGGTTTCATCTTCCTCTAACAAATCAGGATGCAGAACAGCTCATAAAGCTTCCAGTATAGTCCAACAGTATAATAATTCACTATGTGCATCCTGAGCCACTTAGAACTTGAATGCATCCGGAATGATTGAAAAAATATATTGTAATTACATGAAATACAACAACCAAGAACAAAGAATTGTCTCTCTCTGTTCTAGTGTGAAGGTGGAAACCTCTTCAATACTTTGCCTGCTTCATTGACTGACTCAGTCTTGGCAGAGCAAAATAAAAGTTTCTTCACTTCCGTCTGCCGAGACCCACATGTACTGAAGAACAGCAGGGTTCCTTCCAACTAGTGGTTGATATTTTCTAAAATGAAATAAAACATCAAAGTACAACTTTATAATTTATGCAGCAAAAAGCATGGCAAAATGCTTCAGATTGAGTACTGAGGCTGCTTCAGAAAATGACATTGTGGGAGATTCAGTGCCAACTAACTTCAAATTTTGAAAGTTTATTCAAAATGAATGAGTGCATTACTTACCATATGATTTTACCAGGATAGAAGGTGATTCCCACAATATTTTAAGTCGTTCACAGCCTTGATCACTTGCGGTGAAGCTTTCTGGGTTTGCCAAGCAATTAAAAGACTTGGGAATATCCAAGTGGGTGAAAGAATTTTGTGGTAAAACACTGAGATACTCAAATATTATTTTAAAAACATCTGAAATTCTGAAAGATTTACTTATTCAGATAATCATAGAGCATTTCTTAATAAAAGTTCTGTGCAGGAAGGCATACACCTCTTAATCAGATGCCTATATATCAGTGCAATCATATCTCATTGCACTAATAAATACTTAACTGACCTGACTCACAAAAATATGTAAAAAATCATGGAAAATTAAGCAAAAATAAATATCTGGCTACAATCCCAGTGGCAAACATAAACTATGTCTTTTTATACAATCAATTATCAAGAGCTATTAAAAGCCTCTGGTCCAGCTAGGGACTGTTGAACAGAGAAGGAAAATATTTGGCCTACATAGATCTGAAGGTATTTTAGGATCTTTGGTGACACAAGGGTTTGACAAAGAAATATATACATAGAAAATGAAAGCATATAGTTGTAAAAATGCACATGATAGTTTTAACATCCACTTAATATTTGTAATATGTACTGTCCACATATTAGGACTTCTTTTTTTTAATGGAAGGTGCCAGATTCTAAAACAAAACAAGAAAGATGGTTTAGAGTTCTTCTGAAATGCTAGAATTAGCTAGAAAAATGAGTGTCATCATCTTTTTGTACATAAAATGAAACATTTAGAAGGAGAAAAAGCATCAGATCCATCCAAAATTAAAATTTCAGTGGCAATCTCCGAACTCCCAAGCAAGTCAGCAGTATTTCTCTGCTCTGGAATTGCATGTTCAAACTTCCATGTTCAAAGCCACTGTTTCTAAAAAGCATGAATGAAAGTAAGTATTCTTTCTTTTCGTTCAGGTATGAAAGGTATTAGAGGAACTGCAAACATGAATTGAAAAGTCAGCTTACTTTTACTAGCATTTTACAAGGTGGCAACAGATAAAATAGGATCTAATCTTTCTCTTTTTGGAGAGAAACATCAATAGTTTTCATTACCCAGAGCTTTTCCAAGTGGGATCTTTTCTTCTTTTCCATTACTTGAAGAGGAATTTTCCCACATGCTTTATGCATGTATTTTTATCCCTACAAATATTCAGAGGCCATCTGGAAACAGAATCAATCTCAGAAGAACAGAGGCATCAAACAGAGTAACCAAAGTCCAGGTAAGTGTTTCTTACTGGTAAATGTTTCATCCTGAATCAGTCAGTGACTCAAAATTTGTGCTGCCTTCTGCTCAGCTGTGTGTTATGATGTAACCATTCATCAAGGAGGAAATCCATAAATTCATGAAATACCCACAAAATGGAATTTTAATAACAGATTATGAGAACTGTGAGAGATTCTGCCAGCATATTCCTGTAAAGATTTATACTTCTCTGACAACAAGTATGACTGAGACTCAAGGGTCCAACCTGTAAGAAAAACTCCTGTCTCCCTGGTTGAGGATGACGGTAGGGCCAGTGAGTTTAACTTGTTACTCAATTTGGACTTATTAGCATGGAATTCCTTCTTCTCTAGCCTGTAGAACAAAGATAAGTGGCAGACAGAAAGCTATGAGGTACAAGTTTAACAGTGAAACAAAAAAATAATAATGAAGGATAAAGCATGCCATTTCCACTATAATGAAGTCCATTTGGCTTCAGCTTTAGAAACAAGCTATTTTAGGCTCTCTAGTGATGCAAGGATTTAACAGACAATGAAATATATATTAAAAAACTGAAAGCAAATATGTGTAAAAATGTCCATAATATTTCACTCACCAATATGCTTTAATCCTGGCAAGGATTATGGAAAGGATTTACAATTTAAAATTTAATATCACATTGGCTTATAAAACCCCGGATTTTTGCTTTGGTATATAAAAGTAATTCTAAAAAACCTCACAACACCCATCACTCCCAAGTTTTCTGATTTTACATCAAAATGAAAATGGAAGCTTCTGCTTGACCTCAAACTGTCTCATCAATGGTTTCTCAGGGTCTGCTCTCTGCACTGCTGCTCCTTGCTGACAGCCTGCCAGAGGTCATGGCCTCCTGCCACCGAAGTCCCACCTGCACCAGGAGTGTCCATCTCCTCCACTGTTGAGGTAAAGCCCGAGGGACAAAAGATCCCTGAAGTCCCCAAATGGTGGGCGGCCCCCGACTCATGATGAAAGGAGAAACCTTACCCCCCTCACCACTCCCCCAGAATTTCCCCATTGGCTCCCATGTCTTAGTCCCGCCTGTTTTCTGCCCCTGGGCCCTTGGATAGTTGGTTCTGTGATCCCATATAGGTGAGTGCCTGAGTCTGCCTCAGTCTCTTTCGTGTTTGGATCTCCTTTTGATGCTGTGCTGTCTGCTTCGGAATAAATCCACGCGAGGTGCCCTCCGGATTCTTTGTCTCTGGTAACGCATGAGCTATCCTAGCTAAGGTGTGAGCGTGTGTTTAGTGCCTTCCACCGGCACGGGTGAGAGAAATCTGCCAGCTAGAGAGCTATACTGCACCACCGGGCTGATCCCATGCCAGGGACGGTTTTCGGGTGAATGCGGTCAGATCTCAACCCCCACACCACGCCGCGTTCACTCCACTAGCAGAGCAAGGGAAAAACCTTGTCTAGATCCCAGTCCTGGGCCTGTCCCTGTGACCACTCTTTGGTCACAGTCTCTGAAAAGCTGCCCTTGTTTTGACAGGGTGCTGAAATTGATATGAAAACATGCCCTGGTTATGGTTTGAAGGTTAAAGAAGCTAGAGCACTTCTTCCAGCTCAGAAATACCAAGTGCTTCATGAGGTGAAGGCCACAGCTGACTGGAGTTTTTGTGGAGTGCCGTCTTCTCAAACTGTCAGGCACTGGCTTCATTCACGAATCTGTGAATCTGTACAAATGCTACAGGCAAAAATCCTTCCCCTGCGGTGCATCTCCACATCCTCTTCTCAGGATCTTTAAAATCTAGGCTTTACAGTCTTTCCTCATTAATTTTGAATAGCAGAACACACAAGGAAAATTCAGTTTGTCAACCTTGTCACTGCCCAATAAATGAAATTCACAGAAAAAACACCACAGAACCCAAGGTCCCCAAACAACTAAGTGTTGCAATCTGACTTTTCTTTCGAGAAGATGTGGTTATCTGTGAATAAAGACCTCATATCCCCAGTAGTGATCAGTTCCACAAGATTTTTGTGTCAGTTTTGCTGAATTTGAGTATGTTGTAAACTTAGGACAAAATGCTGCCTCGACTTCGTCTGACATCAGTACAGCTTTAATGAATCTGACCCTCTAATTCTCAGCTCTCAAAGCCACCAGCTCTGGCGCAATGAACTGACACATTGTTTAGCATACATTTTTTAAGTCTCATTTAATTTTATAGTAGATTTTTTGTCTTAAAACCTTACACTTTTATTGAGCAATTAAATTGCGTTCTCAGGGGGAAGAAATGCTCATAAAATAGAAATAAGCTAAGCAGTAATTTCTAGACAGAAGTTGCATTTTTATTTCCTCCATCATAATAGGAACAAGTATTTGCTTTGTAAAATAAGATGCAGATTCTTCTAAAGAGCTGAAAATGACAATTGATTTGTTTAATTTTTTTTCCTAAAGTGAGATGAAGGTTAGAGTTCTTGGAATAACAAACTGCTTCTGGTATACTGGCCTTACCAGATCAGTCAAATAAAGTGAACAAGAGTTGTTCAAATCTTTTCTATGACCATTTTGCTGACTGATGGCTGTTTTCAATGCATCCCATACTGAATTTTTTTCCCAGAAAGCACGTTTGTTTTAACACAAACATTTTAAAGGTAACCTCGCTGCCATCAAACTAGTAAAATCCTGTATCCATTGTAAACAGTTCTGATTTTAAAGCAAGATTACTGGAGACCTCTTTGTGATGAATTTTTTAGATGAGGTTTAAAAGCATAAAACATTATGTACAGTACCTAAGTATGTCTTCAACTATAATAATTACAAAATTAGGTTTTGAAAAATGTGAATTTGAAGGAGATTGCTATTTGTAAGACAGTATCAGTGGTTTTTATTTCACTTATCATCTCCATTCTTATTAAGTTGCTCTGGTAGCTTGTAAAGTATGTTTCTATCCACTATGTGTAAGAAAGAAAAGATGTACACTCAAAATAATCACACAAAACCACCTAAAATATTAAAAACCCCACCAATATGTAATTCACTTGGAGAAAATATTAAAACACAAAACTATATACTGCTAATCTCTGGAGAAATTATTTCTCTTTCACTGTTAATTAAATGTCACTGAACAAATAAAAAAATTCAGTGATATGTCTTCCACAAAATATACTGTTAAAATATTGTTAAAATATCTCTATATCCATATCTATATTATGGATACCTACCTCCTTAAGTTACACATTCAGTGAATGCAAATACTTTAAAAATAATTTGGGTAGAGAAGACATCCATGCAGAAGCAGAGTAGGCAGAAGTATATGACAAGCTACATATATAGATATATATATATATTTATATGTTTATATATATATATAAGATGCAATAACAAAAAGCTTTATGGATATACGTACCATTCTGGTATCCCCAACAAGAGAAGGACATGGAACAGTTGGAACAAGTCCAGAAGAGGCAATGAAGTTGGTAAGAGGATTAGAGCAGCTTTTCTACGAAGACAGGCTGAGAGAGTTGGGGTTGTTCTGCCTGGAGAAGAGAAGGTTGGGTGGAGACCTCATAGCAACCTTCCAGTGTCTGAAGGAACCCAGAGAGGGACTCTTCACAAGGAACTGTAGTGATGTGAAACTGAAAGACAGGAAACTTAGGTTAGATATACAGAAGAAATTCTTTACTGAGGATGCTGAGACACTGGAACAGGTTGCCCAGGGAGGTTGTGGTGATACCAAAATCGGCTGGATAGAAACTTTCTAACACAGTTTTGAGTATGAGAAAGCAGGTGTTCTTTATTACAGTGTGCTGGCCACTTGGGGAATCCTTCCTCCATTCATGTGCGACAAGTGTTGAAACAGAGTTTTTATCATACACATTGATTACATATTCACTAGCTACCCCACTTCCTTGACTTTATTTGACATAGTCACACCCTTAAGACAGAAGTCTGGCCCATAAGTCAGAAGTCCTTTTGTGGTTCTTTGGGAGTCTGTCTTCAACCTCTGGTGTCCTTTTTAGGTGGCTGTTCCTCGACCCCTGCTTTTGAGTGAGCTCAGTATTGTAGTTCTGCATAACTTCTGCTTTGTCAGCCTTGCAGAGCTGAGCTGGCATCCTGCTTGCATTTTGCATGATTTCTGTTTGCCTAAGTTGCATCCTTTATTTATTTCTCCAAAGCTGTGCTGTTGTGTTCTACTGTCCTTGATAAGAGTAGATAAGTAGCTAAGTGCTGTTCTGTTCTACTGTCCTTATCTAGTGAGTAAAATGCTGTCCTTATCAGTGGATACTCCATCCCTGGAAGTGTTCAAGGCCAAATTGGCTGGGGCTCTGAGCAACCTGGTATAGTGGGAGGTGTCCCTACCCTTGGCAACGAGGTTGGAATTTGATGATCTTCAAGGTCCCTTCCTACACAAGCTGTTCTATGATTCTATGCTTAAAAATTGGTTGAGGCCTGAATGCCAGCAGAGATGTGCTTTGGTATGCAGAAGAATCCTGGCATCAATAGCGTAACAATAATAGTATGTCATGCTCTTTAATCTTTATGTACATGTTATGCAAATGAATTATTATTTCAATAATGCAACTTTCTCTAGGATTATAATCATAGTCCTTTCTAAAGAAAGAATCCCACTGATTTCAGTCCCTATCTGAAAAGCAAGGCCAAGTGAAGCTGCTGTACCACTTGAAAGACATTCCGTCACATTAATTCTTCTAAAGCATGAGTGGAAGTCTCAAGAAGGTGTTTTTATTCATTGTTACACTCTAGTTTACAGCAGATCGAAAATTTTCTATCTAATCACTTTTTAACAGTGGATACTGATTTTATTAAATCAAAACATACCAGCAAAATCTATTGACTTCACCAACATACAGGAAAAAAATTGTCAAGAAGTTTCTCTGAACTATAATGATATCCTTTTTTTTGAATATTTTATTAAATCATGAAATTGAAATATTTTACTATGCCATACTAAATAGGAGTGCAATGTAGTTGCAACAATGCTATTGTTTGAAGTGTTCCAGTAACTTCAAAACTAAACACTTAAATCTCAAGAACAGGTTTTTTCCCAGTATACACTAAATATTCTGCACTATTCATTTTGGAAGAATTGTTTTGAATATCTTTCCAAAGATATTTTGGCTGCATGTTCCAACTTAGAAAAAAAAAAAAATCGAAATCACTATACTTATTTCTGATGAAATAAACATTCTAAACTTTGACCAGTCTCAGCTGGAGTCATGCTCCAGTCCATGCTTCATCCCTTTTCAAGTGCACTGTGTTGCACTATGTGGAAAACTGAAGACTTATAACACTGAACTCTAATGACTCGTAGATCAATAAAGCACTTTGACATGCTGTACTCCCAGGTGAAAGGAAAATTGAGCTGGCAATTGACATCTTGAATCTGCCAGTTCCTTACATTCACAGAGACATTATTATTTAGTCTGGTTGAAAGCAGTATTCTAATATAACCAAAGGTCAGGGTTGAGTAATAAATTTGAAGCTAGAGTCAGTTTATCATAACACTGTCATGTAAAAGTCACAATGTGTAAGTAAAGGTCAATTTTAGCAAGTCATATTCAACTGTTTTTCCTGTGGGGTATGGTAAAAAAATCCTCTTCTGTGTTATGTGATAAGTAAATACTGAAAGGTATAACAATCACTAAATAACGTATTAAAATTATCTAGTTTTAATCCTGTTGTGTATCAGATTTTTAGATTGCACCGCCATTCCAAACTATTGTTTTAGTTTTTCAGCACATCCCCAAGTTAACCTTACCATACATTCTCCTCAACTGATAACTAGAAATGTTATTTGGTCATTCTACAGGTGTTTCTGTGGGCTTCCAAGGTTTCCTTGCTTTTTGTTTCACTGAAGGCTTGAGGGATTGTCATACTATTTAGGAAGAGCTTGACTTAGTAAGCAAGCTGAAGAAACACTATGTGCCTTGCCATGATTCCTTTTTGTAAACTTTTAAACTAATGTAAAGTACTGATGTTGTACTTTTCTGTCAGCAAAGTCTAATGATCTAAAAGCAGCACTCTAGTCAAGCAGCTGAAAATATAAAAGCATTCAAAGCATTCACATGCCATTTCTCCTTAGGACAGCACATTTCAGCTGGAGACCTCTCCTGTGAATCAAGAATTGCTATCCAAACCTACGGTCTTGAGAAAATAACATAAATATAGGAGCTCTTTTACACTGAAAAATAGTGTGAGTGTTACTGTTTGAATATTACATCTTGACAAGAACTAAAAGTAAGATCCCATAACAAGCAGTAATACAATGTAGTCTCATGCTCTGTAATAGAATGCAATTGAACCATTGTAGTGGCTGGGTCAAGAAATATGCAAGACGTGAGTAATTAGTGTGTAAACTACTAAGGTAAGCATGGTTGGTTTAAAAATAAAAAAGAAACAAAACCCTTGTAGCACACAGATTATAGTCAGTGTCCATTCTGGACTTCTTACAAATTATATTTATTATCAGAGGTCCACTGAATTCTTCCACTACTGTAGATATTTGTATCCTAATTGCCATTATCAAACCTTTTATGAAGGTTTGCCAAACATCATTATTATTCACCACCTTTTTTCCTTCCCTCTTCCTATGCCTTACCAGAGTATTTACTATAGACATGGTGGACATCAACAAGAATTCAATGTATGAAGACTATGTCCACTCCAATCTGTTATTTCTGGAGCAGAAGAGGTTGTGCAAAATTTTATTTTTTTTTATCATGGCACATTTTCTTAACACAGAAGAAATTTCCAGAACTCTGCCTTTTCACTTTCACTAATCTAATCATAGCAACATTTTCTTCGTAATCGTATATAACTTTTACACTATTTGTAACTGTTTATTTAAATTGAGCTGCATACATCTACCAAGACCCCTAATTTTTCGTGCAACATCCATTAGGGCTACTCTTAAAAACAAGCAACAGTAGATACCATCTGTTGTCTTTTCTTCCCCTCCCCGTCTCGCCAACAGGTATTTATACACATGGATAAGCCTGAGCCTTTTTTCTCCAGGCTGAACAGTCCCAGCTCTCTCAGCATTTCCTCATATGAAAGGTGCTGCAAGCCCTTAATCATCTTCATGTGCTTTGCTAGACTGGCTTCAGTTTGTCCTAGTGAGGAGCCCAGACCTAGACAGAGCATTCCAGACATGTCGCACCAGTAGAGGGGAGAGGAATCACCTATGTTTTCAAGATTATTTTACCAATAAAAACTAGGAAAGCCTTTTTCAAAGGGAATTTTCTTTTTGCTATCTTTCCAATATCCTTATATTAGTGCATAACATACTGTTTTGCGCTTCTTGGCCATTTACTCAAGACACATTATTAAAGAACTATTACTTAGAAAGATGCTAGTTCCCCTTGGAATTTCTAGAACTAGCTAAGAATTTTTTCTGCATATTTATTAACTCCAAATTTCTTGTCCCTACAATTTGCTAGATACTTTACCTCCCATGATATCTGTATTTTACTTACTACATCTTGGTTTTGCACAGGATGCTCTCCCTGTTCTTTTTCCTCATATACATGTGCTACTCTGAAATCTTGACATGAAATAAATATTTTCATACTGCTAGAATTACTTTTCAATCATTAAAGTAGTCTCAGGGATGAATAGTAGTAAAAGAAAAAAGATTAACACAAGTTTTATGAGAAGTTGTTATAATCCATTTTCAACCATAACTCTTGGATGAAATATGCTAAACTTCTGCATAACATATCATATTTGTATTCCTTTACAATTCCTGGTTTCAAACATAATCAGGACCAATTTTGGTGTAAACATAGTCTTAGTGGGGAAAAATAAAACATTAATGGGTAAATAAAAGCTATCAGATTAATCAAAGAAAATACAAATATGAAAATATGAAAAGTTATAGTCACATTGATGCTCTCCAGTGTATTTGTGCTTTGTATTTTTTATGGTTAAACAAGAAACAGCTATTCAGACACCTCTAAATATTCTGTGCAGTAATCTTAGAATTTATGGGTACCTGCTGGTTACAGCTACATAGTATTTTGAATATAATGGCTTGGCTTTAGCTTATTGCCATGCTAACCACTGCAGGCTCCATTACCTTTCAAGTACCTATCATAAATGCTACCATTAGCCATAGCCTTCCTTATGTGATGCTGTTCCTAATTTTTCCAGAATCATCAATTATATCACTGTTCATCATAATTTCACCTGTCTTACCTGATGAAAAGGTGCCTTTGATTCCAACTAGATCAAGCTAATTTTGGTCTTGCTTTCATCCTACTTTCTTTTATAACTAAATTGGTTTTGGTTCATATTTTGACAGATCTCAACTAGAATGCCAAATTCTACATTTCTTTCAAGTGAAGGGCATTGAATCAGGTTAAATGTGGGAATATAAGCTTCCTAATTATGTATGTTACCACTCTGCAGAACCATTAATCTTTTAAAAATAACACACTTGTGCTTCAGAAGGCACTGAATGGGTTGTTGGCTCTCAATAGAAAACATGAACAGTAATGCAAATGCACAATCATTGTTGCAGGGGGAACTTTGGAAGGATTTGGGCTTCAAGCTTTCTCATTTGTGAGCAAGACCTAGCTACTACTGCTGAAAAGCATGAAATTGAGCTGTCATTACTTACTCATTATATTTTATAGAGCTAGGAATCATTAGGAATCAAGGATGTGAGTAATGAAAAATTGAGAGTTTATTTGTATAAAATTCTTACTGTTATGCCTCTATTTCCAATTTAGTATTATTCAAATTTGTTCAAAATTATTCAAGTATATTTTATCTTTATGAATTCTTCCTTGTATGTCAATATCATAAGGGTAACTTTCATCCTGTTCCCTTCTCAGAATGATCCACCTCTAAGGCATTCCTTAAAATCTAATTTATCTCTGATTCTCAACAAGCATTTTAAGACTATTCACCCTTTCCAAATATCCTCTGCCTTCAGAAATCAATGGCAAGCTTATGCTGTTTGAGATTAGCCCCTTAAAGAGTTTCTTTGGATGGCTGAAGATCTTCTATATAACTGTAAAGGATTTAGGATTTAGCAGTTCTCCTCTACCATTTTAGCTTCAGACGATCTTTAGTTAGTCACCTATGGGCACTATTACGTGGGAAACTGAATTTCTCAAATTCAGCAAGGTGGTTCTAGAAGTGTTATTTCAAGTTGCCTAAACCTGGATAGACATATTATTAAAAAAAAATAAAAAAATTAGTAAGGTAATAAAATACCACATAACGTTGACTTGTAGACACACTTCTTAATTGTCAAAAGGGATAAACTTGGCCATATTGTGCACTAGTTAATATTGGCATAAGAAAGAGTAGCTAAAGTGACTTAACTAATTTTTTTAAAATTTTATTGGGAAATACACAAAAGTAGAATTTGAGTGTAATTTAGTCTAGCATTCAAGGATGTTATTTTTAAGAACAGGAGAAAACGAGGGATGAAATACCTCCAATATGAAGGCAGGTTGAGAGAATTGGGATTGTTCAGCCTGCAGAAGAAAGCTGCAGAGAGATTTTTGACATGGGCAGGTATTGCTAGGACAAGGAGGAATGGCCTTAAACTGATAGAGGGCAGGTTTAGATTCGATATTAGGAGGAGATTCTTTACTGTGAGGTGGTGAGATTCTAGAACCACTTGCCCAGAGAAGTGGATGCCCCACCCTGGAAATGTTGAAGGCCAGGTTGGATGGGGCTTTGAGCAATCTGGCCTAGTGGAAGGTGTCCCTGTCCATGCTGGGGGCATGGGGCCAAGACGATCTTTAAGGTCCCTTCCAATCCAAATCATTCTATGGAAAGATGACTCTCATAGTAACTTGGATAATGAATTATATAGTGTCATCATCGTAATTTTAATGCAACTAGGTAAAAATAAATCCAAAACAGAGTACCATACCAACTACTAGAAAGAAAATTAACTTTCTCCTGGATCAAACCAGGACACGTGTGGTTTTGACACCAGTGCCCCAAGACCCTCACAATTACAATATTTGTAATGTGATGAGACATTTTCATCTCTTCCACAGACCACCTGGATAAATGGTAGGTCTTTCTGAGGAGTGTGGAATCACCCACTGCCTTCAGTACTACTGATACTGGTATCAAGGTTTGAATAGTAACGCACTGTATTTTTAAATACAGACGTCTAAGTGGAATTTTATGGTACTGAATTTTATGCTCTGGGTCTCTAGTTCCACTAGCACTGCAAGATAAAATGTCATTTTTAGAACTTGAAATTTGGGACTCATTTTAGGTGTAACCATTTAGTTCTATTTGTAGAAAAATCCTATGATTACCTATAAAGCCCAACATATTTGCATATTTTCCCCTCCACAGTTAAAAGAATGTAGTGAATTAATTGTACAGCCTTACTTATAAGTAGGTTTTTCATTGAAGCCTGTGAATGGGCATGGTAAGAGAGCAAAACAAGACCCAAAAAATTACTTAAGTGTATTTAGGAAGTTCATAACATAAAGAAAAACTTATTTTTTTTCCAGACTGACCCAGAAAATACAAGCTAATTCTTAATGCACCTGTTTGACAAGTACTGCCTGACTCTTCTGCCAGGATTACAGAACACTTACAAATGAAGAGGAAGGTGGTACTGGAAAAAAAGCTCATTAATTAGTATTTTTAGTATCTCAGATGCAAAGGACAGCACAGACTTGTAAACAGCATTACTACAGTATCCCTAGTGCAAAACAAGATGTGGAAGAAAAAAGGGGAACCTAGAAGATTCCTTCCACAGAAACGTTGTTAAGGGAATAAGTAGATGACTACACAAAAATCAAGTCAATCTACTTTCTCTTATGAATGTTCACTCATTAAACATGAAAATTTAGGAGTTATGTATGTTAAAAACCAGGTTACAGCATAGCGTTTTCCCTAAGCCCTGCTCCAGGCACCTCTATTAGTAGCAGAATGACATCTAATTTCATCCAGAGCAGCCACACTGTTCCACCTGAGCACAGGCTGACGTACAGATCTTACCCCCCTTTGCAAACCCAGTACTGGAACCTCTCCAGGGTTTGAGATTTTCTGCATGACATTGATCATTTGATGTTGCTGCAGGGACAGGAGAAATACACAGTGGCAAGCTTGGGCTAGTTATACCTCTGCCTGGCTTCTACAAGCAGAAGTGCTTTTTGGCTCCTGCACACAAATTTTCCCCTACAGCATTGTAAGCACAATTTTGTATTCCAACACCTTGGGCACAAGACGAAGTTGGGAGTAAAACACAGTTCTATACAGACTTCACACTAGTATCAGAGTTTTATCTTGTAGAGGTGACTTGATTTTTCCTATCATTTATTAGGTAAATTAATTTTTGTTGTTGTAAGAACTCCCTCATTGTTTCCAGTAAAAACAATGAAATATTCCTGGATATGAGTAACTGACACTGAATATGATCCAGGCCCTTTCAAGGCATAAAGATATTTTACAGATATGCACTACTTAAACCGTTGTTGAATGTAGCATGCCCCCTAATGTAAACATTAAAACTAAAGACTTAATACCCCTCTCACAACCCCTCTACCTTATCAGAAAAGGTAGTAGAGTAGCTACTGTTGACCTTTTGCTCTCAATATGTAAAAGATGAATTTTCACATTATTAAAACTAAGATATATCAGTGTAACCGCTTCGGAGTGTCTACATTGTGACCATAAATTTGCAACTGTGGTACTGCTCCAGGAGTTTATCTACAATGTTATATAGGTAGAGAGCACTATAGAGACCCTGGGTGTTATGTCCACTATGAATTTCTATATATATAACTAATAATGTGTTATGTACACATACTGCCAGTGTCTATACAGCAGATATGCTCTTATAGAGATAAATGCTATCAATAAATATGGTCCCATACCTACTTGAAAGCTTCCACTCTGTCCTAAAGACCTATTACATAGTGTCAGACTAGACAGCAATGAGAAATGAGATAATAATGGTTAGATAAAATGAAAAATAACGAAACACAGTACTGGAAGGCCTTTTGGTGCTTTATCAGTGCAATTACTGAAAGTGTGAATATTTTTTAAAAGACTGTACAATATGAAAAAAAATGCTAAATGTGTGAACAGAAAATAACTGAATGTAATTTGGAAACTCTTCATGACATGTATACCTTATAGAACTTCTTTCTAGAAAATGAACACTCTTGTAGATTTTGTAAATACGGCACTAAAATGCATTTAAAAATGACCTCCAGCATTCTTCACATTGTTACATATGCATAGGTCAATACATTCATAACAGGAGAAGTGGAAATTTGCTCAGATAAAGAGTGTCTGATGAATGATTGTAGTCTTCCACACAAATCCAAGGAAAGAGTTGTGTATGAACAAGAGAGAAATGAACAAGCTAGTGGCTTCATTATGGAGGATACAGCTTTGGCTATGCCGAAGCAGCAAATGTCATCTAAATGTTCAGTACCAGAAAACTTCAATATTGAGATACCGCACTTGTTAAACACTGTTTACATCAGAACAAAGATATCCTGCAGTCTCTACATGACGTCACAGAAAAGTTACCAACACTTCTAACCTTTCTGCAGTTGTAATCGCTAACACTAGGAAGGAAGACACCTGTATCAGGACTTGGCTGAGTTTTCCAGCAGTTCAAGTATAAAATTCCAGGCGTCAAACATTAAATGGTCTCAAATTCCATCTTATAACACAGTTTAATTACACTGTCTTCTAAAGAAGTTTTTGATCTTAAAGTTTCTCACCAGAGGATTGTACACGATCACAGTGTTTTAACAGACCCACAGTGTTGCAACAGACAGCATAGTACTCCCCCTTTGGGGAGGTACTTGGGCATTCACACGTAAACCTGAACTTACATTAACCACTGAACTCTATGTTTTGTGGGCTTTCCCCACCCCGAAGGATCAGGATGGTGGCCAGCACTTTGACAAACAGACATCAATGTTGCAACAATCAAGTCTCGTCACTGGATCTCCAGGGGGTGATATTTTTCTATTCTTATGCTTTCTTTCTTTCTCTTCCTTATACATTTTCTTAAGTGCTATTTTCAGGCTTTCATATTGCTGTATTTCTGTAGATAATAACCAAAATGGCTACATACCCTGTTTCCGTTGCAACCAAATTGTTCTAAAATAAAACCATATATATATATATATTTATAAACACTGATCATTCAGTGTTGTTTCACTCTAATCTGCCTCAGGGGATCTATTAACAAGACTTGAGGGGGGCAGGTCATAACATGGGGAAACACGTGCAGTTCTCCACTTCTCTCACCTCTGAGGGCAGCATCTTCAATAAGTGGCCCTCAGGCAGGGCACACCTGGAGGGAAAAGATGAGTCTAGCAATAGATATCAGAAATACAATCAGACCTGATGAAATGAAAATATCTAATTTGCCTTATCAACCTCCTGATCCAATTTTATTTTTAACAAACACTAGAGTTTTGATGGAGTTTTTATATAAATTATTTAAAATACCTTGCTTAAAAATAGCATCTCTGAAAACTTCAGTTCTGTTGTTTCAGGTGGGGTTTTTAATGTTTTTGTTTGTTTTTTAAAAACACAGCTTGCTCTATAGAACCTAACTTTTAACTGCTTTGATTTATTTGCCGAGGTTCTCTTTAGAATACAGTCTTCTACCCTTGGAAACCTAGTGTGACAGCTGGGAACCAGCTTCTCATTATACAGAAGACGCAAGGCAAAATTTCACAAAGGGAAAAAAATTAGGAAACTGCAATGGGAGAAGTAAACAGAAGCTGGTAGAAAAATATAATATACTTACAATACATTGTTTGGTTCCAGAAAATTTAGACTTTTCTCTCAGAACCTAGAGAAGCTGCATAAGAAAGAGAAAATTGTTAATATTTATAAATTACATATGATATGATATATATTCTATTACTTACATCAATTAAATTAATATATTACTATTTTACTATAATTTTGGTTTGTTTTTTAAATTGAAGATATTTTTAAATACTTACTTTTTTTTGATCCTTAGGTTCTTACATATATGAAAAGAAATGATCAGCTTTTAAGTAACACTTATCACTCTTACGAAGGTGAGAAGAGAAACATGTGAGAAGCAAGAATAAGCTTTTAAAAAGATCTTTACATTTTCTGTTTTTCATAAGCCAAAAAATTAAGACAATAGAAAAATAAAATTGTAGGGAGATAGTAAAGACCTCACAATATAAGTATGTAAAATTTCATTTAATTCTTAGGAGAAGCTTTTTATTTTTTTCTAAATAGAAATCAAACTATTTTTCCCTTCCATATACTGTCGTATGAAACTGTGAAATACATTCTAGAAAATGTTTTAAATAATTTTAATTTTGGAGGTCTAAATACTTATGAAAATACCTTGCATACAAAAAAAATACTGTGTTTCATAATAAAAGAATATTACTATAGAGACAGTTCAAGTTGTTATGGTAACAGGGTCTGTGAAAAGGCTAAATGAGCTTACAAAATGTTTAGGTATTTTTCTCTGTAGAATTTTTTGCATTCAGTTTTCCCATTAAAATTCTTTTGAACTGATTCTGAGGATAAAGCATGGAACAAAAGAATTACAAAGAGATAGAGTGATCATTAATGTTCTGAAATATAAACACCTATTTTGTTTGCACTCTTTATATGTTAACAGATGTGCAAAATTTGCATACTCTGAAAGAAAAGGGAGAAGAAGCTCAGTAAGATATTAGCCAGATTCCCATTTCATTATAATTTTAAAATTTGCCAAAAAAAAAAAAAAAAAATCAGTCACAGTAAGGCAGTTGAAATAGTGCTTTGACTAACAGCAGCTTTTAGGGCTCATCAGAATTAGCAACTTGGTTGAATCATGTTGTCCTACAAGCTAAATGTAGTGTTGTGTAAACACAGGAGACAATGCCCAGGAAAAATGGGGTTCCCATCTGCCCGGTGCAGTCACTCTTTCACAGCCTGGCTGCCTGTGTTTGCCCACACCACGCCCGGGCAGAGCCACACCTGTAGGGGCTACCAGAATGGTGTGGAAGCAGGCACTGGCAGGATGAGAGAGGGAAGTCGTGGGCTTCTAAACCACACAGGAGTGAGGTTCAGAGCAGTCTGAGTGTTGTCTTTTGTCACTGTTTCAACAAAGAGATAGCAGCTGGAATACAAGACATTGATGCTTTTGATTCACTGACTGCTTCGTGTTCCTAACCTGATCCTTTGTGTTGCTGACCAATGTGAAACAGGCCTTATTAGTGTTGAATATACAGCGCTCTGCCAAAAAGAGCAACTCTATTCCTTACTTTGTTGGTTCTCAGCAAAGGCTCAATTGACTTTTTGAGCTTCCCTGGAAATAATTTCCATGCTGAGAGTCAATCTGCCAGACATCAAGTGGAAATAAATCATACTTACGATCCTGAAGCAATAAAACTTCCTGTGACTGTCCAAAAATGCATGAGAAAAGAGAAATGGTAGAAATACTCTGGTTTACACACTGCAGATTTTCAATTGATGGTCACATATTTTGACCTGAGATCATAACTTATTCTGACTAACATCATGATGTAACCCATCTGGGGCTCTTTCAGAGCGTGAAATTTGGTCAAAACATGGGAGAGCGATAGAATATTTTGCTGAAGATATGTATTAAATTTTCCCTCTATTATTTTATTATTCTATAGATTTTTAAAAAATCATTTTTTAATTTAGTTTCTAATTCAAATTTGGAGAAAAAAATTTTGGAGAAACAAGGAATCACTTCTAATTATTGGGCTACTTGTGAGATCTAGGATATTTTTATACAGCTAATATATATTTGAAAAAACAGCCACTCCAGAAACCAGAGTTTTTGATCATTAAGAGTCCAAAAACTGGGCCTGGGCTGTATTTGCAAATCTGGAGAAAGCTATAAATATATATTCTGGCACCTCGTTGGAAGTTAAAGAAATTATGGATTAAATGCACTCCTTATGAAAACCCAGAACCTTAGCTCCATGAAGTAACTTCATTTGGGACTAAAGAATACTTCTCTGTAATTAGTGCAGTATTTGAAGTATCATCTAGTAAAGTCTCAAACTACTCCAGACACCTCCACTGGCAGGTCATTACTAAACTGGAAAACCTCCTTTAATTTGGGGATGCTACCAGAATAACAGACACCAAACATAATTTCTGGATGTACAAAGAGAGAAATCGTTAGACTCATGCATCCAATGTTGATGAACCTACACTGGGTGTTGGCCGTAGAAAGTAACTTGAATTCCATCACTTGAAATACTAGTCATTTGAAACTAAAAAAAACCAACTTATTTTTTAAAAAACAGGTAACCAATTTGTATGAACAAAGGATAAATAAATTAAAAAAAACAACACACAATGTCTTTTCCATCTCTATTATTCACGATTCTATGCAGCTGCTATGTGAAGTGTTTAAAAAGTAGACTCTATTTAAACATTCAAAAGTAAAGTATTTATTCTGTGTGTAAAACTCCTTTTATAGAATAGCAGAAAGTTTCGTTATATAATCTCAGCTATTGTGTGTTTCACTGTAGGTGGCAAGAAATACTGCTATTCGTAAAACCTGCAATAATACTTCATAATTAATACCACAAATAATTAATTTTACTTTTCTGTTTGTAAAGTGTGTGCTGGTAGGACTGTCTGCAGAGAAAGAGGCCTTAAAGATCATTTATGAGACCGTTCTGTAAACAGAACGGTCTCAGAAAATAAGTGCCTGTTATTGCTGAATTAATTTTTTAAAAGTAGAATATCTGGAGAGCAGCAGGTATATCCCTAATGCATGGAAAAATAAGTACATTCAGTTATAGATCTAACTTTTTCTGGTTTAATATCAGAATATTGCTGTAGATGAACTTTCTGTATGCATAGAATTTAACAAAAAAGTTTCAGAGATGAAACAGTTTTCAACTGTCCCAGAACTGCATGGCTAAAGCCCTTACATAATTCTCTTCTTCAAGACGGCTGTATTGATCATTCCTTTACTGGATGAAGCTGCTCCAGTGCAGAGGATGGTCTTAAAACCATTTGTCATAATCCAAGGATCGTTCACCCCCGTGGAAAATATTTCAGTCTCTTTTAGAGAGACTTAAAATTAGAAAGGTAAATTTTGGGAGTAGGATGCTGTGGGACAGTGTAAATTCTTTTGCATGATACAAAAACATCAAGCATTTTGTCTAGGAAGAATTGTCGCAATATTTATTGGATTACCACTTTCTACATAAGCAGAAATAAAATGCAGGAGTTTCCTTGGCCACATTTGTTTTTTGCTTGTTTTCGTTATTTATTGACCAAATTCAATAAAAATTCTAGCAAAAACAGTCATATAGAACTAGATCATAAAATAGCAATTCAGGTACTAACATTATTTTTCTATTAGCAAAAATGGTAAAGCATGCCTCTTTTTTTATTTTTTATTCATTACTTTCTGAAAATGTTCTTCATATTGTATATTTTATTCTTCCATATGATAGGCCATTTTAATCTGTTCTGTAAATTGCGTACTCCACTGATTAATGTTCAGCATATTTGAACCAAATCACAGTTATGATATAGATCTCCTGATAAAACTATATATATGTGTAAATAAGGCAAAGACTCCATCTACATGAGAATCAAAGTCTTTCTATGTAAAGAAGTTCAATATAAGTAAGAAAATATTTAATTTTCTTCAGCTCCTGAGAAAATCTATGAACTAGTCTGCTATGTGCTATGCAGCTAAATATTCAGATTATTTAGGATCTCTATTATTCCTTTCCTGGTCTATTTTTATGTATACACAGAGTACTTTGTCTCAAAAGTGCAAATATATGCAGTGTTATTTTACTGCTCTGAAACCTCTGTTTATATATTCCAAGCTAGCTGGAACTTTTTCAAGGACCTTCGTTATCTTAGACATTTTGAGAATATTTTGAAAGCTTGAATAAATTGCCTAACCACCAAGTGCCTAGAGCAGCTAGGCAGTGTCTAAAGACTTAGTGAATTGAATGACTCTTAAATTAGACATTTGCATGGATATTTTTAATTAATCACCATATAAAATGTAATTAGCATGCACCACTTATCATTTGAATAACACTTGGCAATTTTTTTATTTTGCAAATTCTTCATAGAGCACAGAGTTCAAGAGAAAAGAGGGAATCCCAGAGGCTGATGTCAGGAATAATCAGGGGCGATTGAGTTGGCTGTTGCCCAGCATATAACATGCAGTTTATTTCACTCTTTATTGGTCAGGGTTTTTTAACTTAGACACAACTATCCATGCTTGTCATATCTTCCCTTTATTTTGTAATAGTAAAGTTCTTGACAAAAAAACCACAACTGTAAGACTTGCACAGAACCTCATTCTCGAGTGCTGTGTGGTTGGATGCTGACTGTAAAGGCAGCAGGTAGTACAGATGAAGGGCCCCTGCTGTCTTCAATGAACGTTTGTTTGTGCCGATATGAATGAAAATTGCTAATGCTGCTTTAAAGTGGATTGAAGAACACACAAGAAGAGCTGCAAGGCAGGGAGCATCCCTAGATGAACACTGGGAAGCCAATTTCTTCTCGTCTGGAGGCAGCCAGCCCTTAGCTAGGATTCAAACGTACAGATCCTTCCTAATAAAAAAAGGAGTTGATATCAAAAACTGGTGCACACCACCAGCATCTCCAAAGACAACAGCTCTCACTACCATGGTGCCCAGAGCTGGTAAGGACCTTCAGAATTGTACAGATGCGCTTTCAAAGACCACACAGAGAACATTATCTGTGCATGCTTGAACAACCCCATCCCCTACATTTACAAGGGATGGTTGTCTGGTCCTGCAGCATGCTGATTGTCTGGGCTCATTAGTATCTGTTCCTGATGAAATGTCTCAAAAAGGCACTTTGTATTTATTCTGGAACTAGTAAAGTTTGGAATAATGCAGAGTAATTTCTGACAGACTGTGTTCTCATTCTAACTACCTCTGTAGACATACAGATGAGACCACACTTAACATCTACAGGCTCAGTCTTACACTCTGGCCAAGACAGATTACTGCAACAGAACAAAGTGAAAAATGTCTTGGAGTTTTGCTTTCCTTCAGCTAAGTACACAAATCAGTTAAAGGTGACTTGAGCAGTAATTTTAAGTTGATCATGTTGTCAGAAGAGCAGCTAGAGCAAATGAACTCAAATTAAAAAATCGGGATAAGCTAACAGCATTCCCTTGCACTGAGGACCTTTTTCCCTGTGAGTCACACAGCAACATATGGACGGCATCCTTCATGCCGTATGTGCACTGCATACGAGAGGGTGCTCCTAAAATTTCATTTCCAATAGAAAGAATTTTATCTCTAGAAAATATCTGAAGAATCACCTAATTTGAGGATGAGTTAATTACTACATTGCATTTGAACACTGTCCAAATTCTAGAAATAAGCTGAAAAACCTTTCTGAAAGCCTTTTTAAACCCCACTCAGTCTATTCTTCATTGCACTCAAGCAATACAGACTTACTACTCTTTTGGGCTTATACCACTCCTACCTAAGCTTTAGAATCTTGATTTAAGGTAAGACTTCAGCATCTGAAGCACAACTTAGACAGAAGATAGATTTATTTCAGAATTTATAGTTCTAGAAGTCCCTGTTTATCTACCTCAGCACACTTAGAACACTTCAAATTGTCATTTCTGCCTCCACTTCTTTATCCCAACAGGTTCTCAAGAGCTGAAAGTTTTTCTTCAGTGTATTTCCACAAAAAACCTCAGTCCTGATCGTGCTGAGTAGACAGATCATACAACCTCCTTTCTAAACTTAATACTGTATAAAAAAATGTTGGGTTTTTTCCCTGCCCCTGTGATTCTTACCACTTGAAAGTGTTCATAGAATGCCTTTTGAATAAAGCTACTCATAAAGTCAAGTTACTAGAGGTGTCTTAATTTTTCTAAAAATTGCTTGGAAAAATACTATCAAGAAGTTTAATGTAGTAACTCAGTTGTTAGAGCATTTAAAACTAGAACAAAAAAAACCCCCATGTACAACTATGGAAGAAAAAGAAAAAAATAACTTACCTGTAAAGGGAAGCTCTAGGTGGCAAGACTAAGAATTTTCACGAAACATTAACTGGGTAAGATATGTAAAATACTACACACTAGACTTCTCACAGTAATCAGCTACAATTGATATCACAGAATAGCAGTTACTAGGTTGTCTGGTTCATCCCTCCCCCTTTCCCTGTCTTTAATGCTTCTTTTTAAAGCAGAACTGTCAACAACATGCTCCACATCAGAGTTCCAAAGTAGAGAAAATTAAAACTTTGAGCCTACTCTGATAGGTATGCTCTGGAGAGGCAATAAATATACATCTCTATACTGAAAAGTTCCTGTCAGGTTTTGCTTTCCACTCGGGAGATCAGTGACTTAAAAGCAAGGCACTAGCAGTATTTTGTAACAATACATAAGTCTCTCTTTAAATTTAGCCCTAGTTGTTTAAAAGTTTGTTGTATTCACAACCATACAAATTAAAAATAAAAACCCTCCATAATAATATCTAGCTAAATCAAATAGGATAAATCAAATACTGTAACCTTGAAAATTGCTTGCTCCTAATCACTCTTTTCCCCATTGAGACTCACCTACACAGAGCATCATGCTCCAAGCAGGAGAGAATGACTAATACCTCACCCAAATCTTGCTGTCAGGAAACGTTTTCCCCGAACCTGCACCCTTCCAGCAGGCAAGTGCTTCAGACTAACCTTTTCCATTTCCCTCTTTCTGCCCAGTGGAAGTGTTTCCCAATTTTTTTTTTTCCAGCAAACGCTCCTCAGCTTTTCACGAGCTGAGCATTTAGAAGTACAACATAGAAGTTATCCTAATGAAAATGCCGTTTTTTTGCGACTTCAGTAGGTGCTAATAAAACTTCTTTTTTCCCTATTGAGACCCTTTTAACATACCGTTTGTTTTAAGCTGCCTATATGCTTGTAAACAGCTTAGATTGCTGTAAATTGATCCACCTGACATCATTCTTTATGGTGTGGGTAGCCAGGATGAAGAGAAGGCTAGGTTAATTACAAAGAAGATGTGTTAATTAGGTAATTAACACATCGCATTTCTCTGTATCAGGTAAAAAGGAAGAGAAGGATGACTGGGGAATTGAGTGAAGTCGTAGTAGAGATTGGTTTATGCAGCACAGGGAGCAGGGACTAGCTTTGATGAGACACCACAGCCGTGTGTAATGCACTCTGTCAAAACCTAAATCTCTAGTAGAATGCATGAATTAGCTCATTCATTCATCTTCTTGAGAATGCAAGGGGTAGAAGTCAGACTAACTAAGCCAGGAGTTTGCCTCAGTTTCTACAAGACTGGATGAGTCTGGCCCTTTTCTGAACTGCAGAGCAGAAGACCTCACTACGGTCTACACAGAAAAAAGTTTTACTTTAAATCCTCCCTGTCTACACCTTACAGTGGGCAGGAATGTAGGAAGGAATAACCTTAAAGAAATTTAATTAATTACCCCCAGAGAGATGAATGCTTTGCTGCTATCAAAGACCTTTATCTTATGGAGTTTTTGCTTTTATTATGGTTTAGTAAGGTCTTGGATCTCATATATTATGACATTTGTTTCTGAGTAGAAAATCAGTTTGGATCCAACATGCTTGTAAGAAACGTACCTGTTAACTGATGATCAGTTTGACCCACACCCTCTAAACTATCCATGAGTTTCTGGGGCTTCATACTCACATTCCCTAAACAAACCAAGGTACCAGAAAAAATCTAACCAGAAAAAATATGATGTTTGAATGGAATTAAGGCATTTAGGGCACTTGTTGAGCATGTGAGTTTTAATTTAATGTCACTCTTTTCCAGGCAAAGAAGACAACAATTTACAGAACTCTGTAATTTGATATATTTGTAATCTACCCACTGACTGAATTTATTAATGTCATTTAACCTCTAAAATACATAATGCCGTCTGTCACTCATACTGCTGTGAAAAGATGCACAATCACTTTCAGGCAATGAGGGTGAGGGTCTCAGCTGTCTTACAAGGCATGTTCAGGAACACCAACCTTTTCTGAAATAGGGAAGGGAAACAAAACTGCATATTAAAATCCCCCATTCTAAAATGATGATTTACCTTTTCGGTAATTCATCCACTCTCTTCTTGCCAGTCTTCTAACTAAATGAATTGCGATTCAACATGTTGGTTTTTTCCCTGTTTTAGGAATTACTTGGTTTATGAATTTCAAAGTGACTACTTTGTGTCATACCCCTACAAAAAAAAATTCTATTATTAATAGGTTTGTCACTAAGCAAAAGGGATTTCAGGTATTTTTTTTCTTCTCCAGTCTTACTCTGAGTCTTAATGTGTCTATAATTTCTCAGTTTCTCTAACACCAGCATTTATTACAGGCATTGAAATTCCCAATTTTCCATAACAGTTTCTGTAAGCATTGAAACACACATTTGGTTGCTGTTGCCCTATAAATTAGCAATGTCAAATTCAGCTCACTCTGATGATACTGCTATGTCCAATCATTCTTTTATTACTTTGAGTCTTTTTTCACTATTAGGTTGTGATGGTAGAACAACCACACTTGTCTGCAAACATAATTTCATGCCCATCAAGCAACGTTCTATGTTATGAGCTTTACTTATGAAACCCGAACTAGGGAAGAAATTGTAAGGTCTCAGCACAAGCTTGACTCTGTCAGAAAGATTAAAATTTCTGAAATATAAAAAAATTGGATTTATATGTGCATGCCATACTTCTCAAACATTTGCAGTGTATGTTTATACTTTTATGAGACTTAAAAATGTTAAGTACATAGAGTGTATCAAAACCCACTTGGTTTCTTTTCAGTAGCACACTCTTCACCTGTGCATATTGAAGATATACTGTAGTTTATGGGGTTTTTTCTTCCCTATTTCTTTAATTTTGTCTCTAATGAATTCCCTATTATCTTCTTTTACTTAAGTTACTTCGTATTTTCATACTGCTGTCTCTGTGTCAAGCTCAGGACTCATGGTTTATCTTCTTCATTTCAGCAAAGTAGTTCCAGTGCCTCTGTAAAACTTAGCATGGATTTATACAGAGCTCTTTTTCAGATATCAAACCTTTGAAGCTAAAGCTATTAGACATTCAGTTTTGAATTCCACAACCCTAAGCAAGGTCATAGTTCTAGGCCTGTATAAAACAAAAAGAACATTATTTCTGCTACTGGATAGATAAGGTATAAATCTGTGGTCATGATTTAAAAGACGTAAATCGAGTTGCACCCTATCTTCCCTACACAAACACATTAAATGATGAACTGAGCGACATGAATAATCATCCTTCCATGTTGGCCTTTAAGAGTATTACTTTCACTTAGCTGTTTTAAAATTTATGTCAGCTTTTCTAGTTTTGTATCGAGTTTATTTCTAGTTTTCATGATCATACCTTTTCCAGGACAAAATCTAGGGCTCCTCTTCAAGACTGTTTAGAAGCTCTAGGAATAATTAAATCCATGGATTTTCACAGCTCTATTACTATCTGGATGCCTACTTAGTTAAAGAAACAGCAAGGTACTACCTACTGTTTTGCCTTACAGTTTTCAGGTTTAACTATCTAACTGCATGATCTTGTTTTTTAGTTTGTCTTCATTACTGGCAATATGGATAACATACAGATTTGGAAGCAAAGCCTCCAAGCCCTGTCAATTAATAACAGTTTGTTAAGTACATTAGATAAAGAATTGTCTTACATAAATTGTGCCAAAAAGTCCCAGCATTGTAAATGCATAATGATCTATTAATATTGCAAAAATTAACTAATCTAGGTCCATGGTAAGTATTCATACAGCAAGATACAGTGTAGCAGTTGTTAATCCAAACGATTGTGAACACCAAATATTTCAACAGAAACCCAGCAAAAAAGCAACAGTAGAAAGCTGAAAGGAGGTGAGAAGCAACAGCAAAAAGGAAAGACTGAGGACGACAGAAAAGAAGTCACATGAAAGCAGATATAATTGGAAGCAATCAAGGAATAGCATTTTATAAAAGATTTTACAAAAGGTGAAACGAAATTGGTCCAAGTTGTCATATCTAACTGACATTCTTTTTTCTGCGTAAAGGTAATGTACCAATTTTTTTTGCTACATTTACTGATTAGTAGAGGCTCAAAATTCTTCCAAAGAATAGATGAGTTTTAAAAATGAGATAGAGCCTTAATTGTAGGTTTTATGAAGTAGATGGGAATAGTTGAATATATATCCAACCTCAGGAGACACATTAACTACAGCAGAGATGGGAAATGTTATCTGGAATGGAGAAGTTTGAAGGAACAGAAAGCAGCTGAATGAAACTATGGAAAACTGGTATCTGTGTTGTTCACTGCTTTTAAGAACTGACTTTCAAAATCAAGTTTTCAGTTTATTTTAGAGACAAAATAAATAATATTGAATCATTTTCTTACTTTTCACTAAAGCAGCATTGTCATCATGAGATCACAGAATCACAGAATACGCTGAGTTAGAAGGGACCCTCAAGGATCAACTCCCAGTCCTGCACCGGACCAGCCTAAGAGTCACATCATGTGCCCAAGGGCATTGTCCAAACACTTGAACTCTGTCAGGCTTGTGCTGTGACCACTTCCCTGGGGAGCCTGTTCCAGTGCCCAACCACCCTCTGGGTGAAGAACCTTTTCCTGAGATCCAACTTAAACCTCCCCTGACTCAGCATCAAGCCATTCCCTTGGGTCCTGTCACTGGTCACCACAGAGCAGAGCTTGCCCCTCCTCTTCCTCTCATGAGGAAGTTGCAACTGCAATGAGGTCTCCCCTCAGTCTCCTCTTCTCCAGGCTGAACAGACCAAGTGACCTCAGCTGCTCCTTATACAGCATCACCTCTAGACCCTTCACCATCCTCATTGTCCCCTCTGAACTCTCTCTAATAGCTTTATATCTTTTTTATGTTGTGGAACGCAGAACTGCACGCAGGACTCGAGATGAGGCTGCACCAGCACAGAGCACAGCAGGACAATCACATCCCTCGACCAGCTGTCAGTGCTGTGCCGGATGAATTCTAAATTTCACAGTGGTTTGCTGATATTTTCAATATTTACACAGAGACTGAGATTCTTCTGGAAAATTCTTTTGCAACCATTTTTGCAGATACTGACTTCCCTTTGCAAGAAAAGTATTTCACATTTCTTGAAGTAAGGTCATTTGGGTGACAGGTGTTCAATCAGAAAAGCTAGAGCCATATAATCTCACTGTATATGTTTTACTTGTATTTTACATAAAGAAAACAAAGAATGAAAGCAAGAAAATAATAACATTCTCATTTTGCAGGGAAAGCCTCTGAAGTACAATCTAGGTTCAAACTCTCCAAATAATTATCCTTTATTAGCCAAAGTTTTTTCTAATAAATGAACACCAAAGTATGTTCATGGTAATGGAGAGAGTTATGGCACCTTGCTGTGGGAACTGTCCCAGTGCAATAATTAAAAAGAACATTGCTTCTACAAACAATCCTGCGTTTTGATTACTATTTCTAAACATGCTTTTAATATAAGCTATTAGCTTCACTGACAACAATCAGAAGACCAGTGAAAAGATCTTGAAGTGCAGGTGTGCAGTGACATTTTATTACTGACACTTTGATAGTACTGTGTGTTTTTTGCTGCAGCCTGTTTTAAACAGAGAATTATAAACTGTAATTTCTGTTAACTGATATTGTCTGTAGTTAAAAAAACTGCTTTTGAAGTGAAGTGATGGGCACAATCCTGCTTTCACTGAATTTAGAGGTGGTTCCTCTCCTGTACCATCTCTCCACCATATACTGCTCTGAAACACGATAAAAACCTAGGAAACACTAAGCCATGAACATGCTGTGAAATATATCCTTTAAGCTGTGATGCCAGAAGCATTTTTGGCCCACATCTTGTGTGTGTCTCTATTAGGCAAAACTGGTGATCCTGTGCAAAACTTTCCCTTCTGTTCTTCAAACTCAACACTGGCAGGAAGGTCTGCTTTTTGACAGTTCAGTGACGCTAATGTTTCTGCTTTCTCTAGCCTCATTGAACAGTGATGACATAGTGGATTTCATTCAGGCTTATACAAAGGGTAGTGCACACTTGGAAAGTGAATGCCATGCCCTAGATTTTGAGAAGTTTGCTTAGCTTGTCTCATCTTGCTTGTGATGCACATTTTCTGCAATAAAACAGCATTGGTTAGATACCATAAAATAGTGAAAAATAAGCTCTTGTTGATGCTTCTGTGGAAGAGCATGTAATTCGATAGATATTTGAAATTTAGATTTATAGATGTCTTTAATGTGACATGTAATTGCCTAACTAAGGATAGCAAAACCCCAAGCTTACTGCTGCTGTAATCTGTATTGACTTCTTAACAGGTAGATTTATAGACACATTCCATTTCCATCCAGTCAAAAGCTGTAACAGTGCACCAGTCATCAACTGACATTTCAGTTCTGCCTTAGGACAGGGGATTTACAGAAATGGACATAGGTCAGTGTTTAATATCTTGTATATTAGGTAAGTGGTACATGAACTCAGATTAAACAAAAACGTTTAACATACAAGCATTTTTCACTTAAATATGCATGCCCTTTTGTGGTAATTTCTGTAGTTTTTCTCAATGTATTACTTATTTGTATCTCAAACAAGAGAAAATGAATATTCAATAAGTATGCTTGAAGGGTGATAACATCTGAAATAAAACTTTGAAAGCCTTCAAGGAGATGGTAGCTCAAAACAATCATTCACAGCAAAATGATTCCTGTATATGTCACATAAAACCACTGGGAAAAAAAAAAATCAGTATATAAATGATAATTATTCTATTGATGAATTATTGTTTTGTATACAATATTACACCAATCTTTTCTTGTCAAATAGAAAATATTTGGGATGAATTCCAGGATTTTTTTATTATAATAAGTATCTGCTTTTGATTGAATGCCTAAAGGCTTTCAGGACCTCTGACAGTTATGTCACTGGCTGTCGCACAGACACCTGTTTTTGCATGGGATCCTAGAAATTTAGGAACTCTGATTTTTGATTTTTATAATTTTCATTTTTGTTTTGACTGCTCAAAGGACTCCAATCCTGAGATTTAAAAAAAAAAAAAAAATAGATAAGTCAAGCCGTTCCTTCTTCCCTCTAGAGAGTGTATAAAACTTGTTTATCTCTTGGGAAGAGTATAAAAGCGTATGTGAAGCTAGAGAAAACCTCATGTGATTAGCTATTTTCCACAGGTTTCCAACAGTATTTTGCAAACCTGTGGAGAATCATTCCTTCAGGACTTTTTGCTATCCTAGTCAGTTAGGTTTAATTCTCCAAATCTGTGCTAATTTTAATTCCTTCAACAGATACTGAAATGTATTTTTCCAGAGACTGTGAAAAGCTATTTGGAAGTATTAATGGCTAGGTAGTAGGTTATTCAGCCCTTTCAGTATTAACAGATATGGATGTTTTAAAAAATTGTGCAGAATAGTTGCGATAATGTAAATATATTTGTATTTGGTATTATAATGCTAATATATAAGAAGCAATTTTCTCTCTATTGACAGAAGTTGTAGTAACAGTTAGAGCCTTTCAGTTTTGCCTCTCTTCTGGAATTATCTATTATCTAAAAGTAAACTAAATGTCTGTATTAGAGGACTAGCTGAATTAACACAGCTGAATTTAGAGTTCATAAAAGATTTTAGTGCTTCATGATTGTTATTTTCTCCTCAAGATTGGTGTAGCATCTGTGTGCTACGGAACAAACACTAAGCACTTGATTAACACATGAGATTTTTCAAATCTCTAAACTTTACCTTTCAAAATTAGGTTTTCTTAACTGGTTTTCTGATCTGAGTGTAAGTGACCAGCCTTTCCAAGAAGACAAATGAAGAATTTTGACCTTAATGGTACAATACCTGAACTACATGGAAGTGAAATATAGAAGGAAAGGTTAAACTTGGACACCATCAAAACTATCCACACTGGACAGTTGGGATGTGTAGTGGCTCATTGCAGGCTTCTGGTCCCCTGGATGCTCCCACTGACAGTGGGGTCACACTTTGGGATTCCTTTCTCCCAGCAAGCAGAATATCATAAGGCAGGAGTGGAGTCATGTGCCACCACCCAGAGGAGAGGAATGCAGCTGAGATGCATGCACCAGAGAACTTGTAGGTTTGGAATGGTATTCCTCTTGCTCACAGGTGTTAAACTGGGCTGAGAGAGGTTCTCCCTCTGCTCAAACCCCTGAAATAGGATGCTTAAGTCAGGTTTCACTATAGAGACAAGGAATTTAGAAAAATCACCAGTCTTCCATGTATATACATTCAGATTTTCTGGTAGATTAGAGTGCAATTATGGAGTTTGAGTTCAGGCCCCAACTTCGTATTAACTATGCACTAACATAAAATGGACCTGGATTCGTGTAAAGAAGAGCTGCTTTTAGTTGACAGATTCAGTGCTTACATATGTGAAAGAAATACAGCCACAATCCTGTGCGAGACATACCTGATTAGCCATTTTATAGCAGATGATGACAAGACTTGGTTCAATTGTGATACTAAACAAGAGTGAAAGAGAAATTTGAGAGATGAGGGTGACCATATAAATGACAATTTTTGGAAGATGCTTTGCCTTAATGTAATAATTTCCAACCAACAAAAACATGAGGCAATGAAAGGCAATGCTCAGAATAAAATTTATCCAAAACCTCCCATGTACTCACCACATCCTGTTATGCTAAATTTACCTGTATTTTTTCACAGCCTATATGACGTTAATAAAAAGAATGTCTTTATTTTAATGTTGCACTTAAAAATGGAGATCGAAATTATGTAAGTAGGTATATGTTATTAGGGGGAATTCTAAAGAATTTAAGGATTGTGGTGTGATCTATGAAGAGTTATAGACTAATATTTTATTCCATAATTCCTTCTCTATCTTAAAATGATCACAAATGGCTGTGAAGGAGCTGGTGATAAAACGTATTTGTGCTAGCAGTGCTTCTCACATGATGGTTTACTGAGGCTTAGAAATCGACAGAGACTCATGAATTTGTGGTGTAAAAAGGAACAGCCATGAATTTTTACTGAATGGAATTCAAGTTTTAAATCCAAACTCCAAGAAGCACTTAATTAAGTTATCAGCCCACGGTCCATGAATCCTCTATGAGAAAATAAGAGCAACTAACACCTGTTCAGAAAGACCTCGGCTAAGAATACCACATGCAGCGTTTTCTAGGGGGGAAACTAGTTGGGCAAGAGATTCCATTGCCTTTCTAAGATTTGCAAAAACTGTACTAGAGTTTGGGATTCAGCCCCCAAATATTTGCCTAACTTAAGGTGCCAAACCTTTAACACTGCAGTATAAAAAACCTGAAATTAATTTTATATTGTTATTACAGCAAATGACCCCATGCCAGGTCAGTGCAAATAAGGAAAAGCTTGGCTGGTCTTAGCCTAGGAAAATATAAAGTATGTCAAATGGATGTCTCTCAAGTGTGTGATAAAAACGCATCTTTGCTCCCTGCAGCAGTATGGTATCTGACCTGAGAGCATTAGAGAAGAGAGACCATATTGAATCCTTTCATTTCCCCATAAAATGCTGATCGTGATAGTTCAGACATGCCAGATGGAACTAGTAGTGATAAATGGTGTTGATGCCTCAGGAGAAATGAGCTAGTAAAATTATATTATGTTCAGTTGGGATTTTAAACATGTAATACAGTTAAAACTGTTATTCTCCTGCAAAATCATACTCCTCATACTTCAGTGCCATATCATACATGGGAGAAAAAATTCCTGCCACCATTTATTACTATGAAAAGCAGATTTTCCACATCACAACAAAACATCTCTACACACAGCACACTTAATACTTTTTAATATATATAAATGTATGTATGAAATGATGAACGACAAGTATAGGAAAATCCAAAAATGTTATTCCTCCTTTATTCCTTATGTATATCAATATATATCTGAGAAGAGTGAGATAACACAATTCTAAATCAGATAAGATTAACCTCACATTTCTAACAGGTCCTTTGTTCTTTTCTAAAATTAATTAGGAAATCTGTACTAAACTCTGTCACATGTGATGGGGGGCACAAGGCCGGTTTTAATTCCCAGTTTGACTTAGATAGAAGTTTAACTCCAACTAGAAGATGTTTTAAGAAATTTTACTTATCTAGACAGAATTTATGTCTTCTCCAGAGGCAACTCTATGGAATTTTCTCTTTCAACGTCAGAGAATTTTAGAGGGAGAAGGTAGATGTTCTGTACCCTGTCAGTCAGTGTGTTTCCACAAAACCTAAGGACTCAGAAGGCTGGAGGTAATTTGCCAAAGCATCCCATCCCCTAGCTGTATTCCAAGAACTTAGATACTAGTGATATGTCTGCATCCATTCCTTTTTACTAAATTGTTTTCCACAAGTGACATTCTTTTAATCTTCCATCGTAGAGAGTTGAAACACCAGAGAAAAGAAAAGAAGTTAAAACCAGCAGAGTTGTTAAGAGAGGTTTTGTTCAGTTGTTCATTTTAGACTAATAGTCAGAAACAGCTTTTCCAAAAACATCACCTTTTCCTTTTGTTCACATCTGGAGCTGCCATTTCTTTTCATGCGCCTGGGTTAAGAATGTGCTGCAAAAGCACATGATAAATTTGTTCTTGGAGAGGAGGCAGAGTGCTTAGAGGGAGACTCTTACATCCAAGTCAGTCAGGAGCAACTACGCCTTTCTACAAATTAGAGTGTTGTTGATGGAAAGGAGAAAACACATCCAGCCAATAAATACTTAATAATACTGTGCATACTCACTATTCATTTTAAAAGAGAAAAAAAATTTACAGATTTTATAACCTATATTTTCTGTAAATCCTTGAAGAACAGAGGTGCAACAAGAACTGTAATTTGCCATGCTTTTTGTGTATATTGCTGAAACTTTTTGTCCTTTGGCAACTTGAAATTTAATTTCCTTTGTCTAACTCTTCTTATTTAATTCTATTAATTAAAAGGCAGTCAAATTTAGAAGGAGAAATATTACAGAGGTATATAAGAAATAAGACAATGAAAAAGTCTATCACGTAAAGATTAATTTGTCCAATTTCAAAATGTATATTGCAATATTTTATAGCTGACAGGTGATCATGGGCAGATAGTCATTACAATTTATCACAGCAGGAAGTTGTTAGAATGACAATATGGGCAGGTATAAAATTACATAAAGGAGAAGTTATAGAAGATAATTTTGAAACCCTAGCAACTTGTTCTTTTAAAGTTTCAATCACCAAAAGAGCATAATCCAAAATCTAATTACAATTTTAAAAGACAGAGTTGGAATCACAATTTCCTGTTGAGGGGAGAAAAAAATTTATGCAGGAAAATTTCCATTGTTAGTTCCTTCTATTAATCAAAATTTATGCTTTGTTACACAGGAATTGTGTAAAAGTTTTTTGCTTCTCCTTGTTTTTAATTTATCAGCTGCTATTCCAAGCAAGAGAAAATGGGTGTCCAACCCCAATTTATGCCTTTGCAAATTTCTCTCTGTGTCCACTTTGCAACCCTATCATTTATCAACAGCAACCACATGTTATTTTTGAGTGGAAAAGGAATGTTCTTTGGCACTGATCAGCACTGAGTGAAGTTTTATAGCAACCTTATAAATTTCTCAATAGCAGGGTTTATAATGAAATTGCATAAAGTACTCTGACCTAGTCTGCTAGTTGGCACACCGACACTGCTGAATGGGGTCCTTGTTATGAACTAACAAAAGGAGCTTGAAATTTTTCTTCCCTATTGCTGCTAGCACTGCTTATTGCTTTTACAATTCTGCAATCAAAGGTCCATGAGTTTGGATATTATGGGCTTTTCTTCAGGCTTTTCTGTGCTTCATTTGGCTATTGGGATCCATTGCAAGAGTAGGACCTTAGATCATAAGATCATAAGCTGCTGGAGGAAGGATTGTATTGTACGATGGGGTACAATGTCTAGCACAGAAGAATCACTGATCAGACGTTCTCAAGAGAAGCTGTCGCAATAGAAACACTAACAGATGGTTAAAGTGAAGTATCAGTTTTACACTTTATGATATGCAGAGTTAGCAGGGGCATTAAGATCTTTCTGAGATCTTCTGATTCTTTTTTAATTTTTTTCTCTGCCTTTCAAGACTGAAAAGGTCTGTCCTAAAGGAAGCATATTCACAGAAACCTAATTGAAAAGCTTCTTCTGTCAGGAGCACTTTAATAATGAAATACTGAAAGGAGGGGGAAAGTGCAACAAATATTCTAACCTTTCCTTTATTTTATTGCCAGAATTTTAAAATCATCTCCATGATCTGCAGGTTTGAATATAAACCAACTATTCAGGCAGGTGATGCTGGGTTTCAGACCACCAATATGTAATAAGCAAATGCTCCTTTTAATAATTTGTTTATATTTTACTATTCCCATAAAATCCATACAATCAGTACAGAAGCCCTTCCAATCCTCACTTAAATTAAAGTGAGATAAAGTGAACCATGACTACTGACCATGTTATAAAGCATTTCCTGAAGTTCAAGCATACCTTATTCTCTATCTCTGGGTAAGGAAAAGACTAGTCTTACAGCAAAGCACAGTTCATTATTAAGAAAGCTACAGTTTAATTGTATTTAGCTAAGCTTTCAAATTAGCCTGTTAGAAGAGACTGTTGCATGCTTTGTATGCAGAAATACAAACTATAACCTTTTCAATTGTAAAACAGTATGCCTCAAAAGCACACAGTCGTCACTTTAAAAGTATTACTAATTTATATGCACCTTAAATCAAGTCTGTTTTGACCTGGATGTTAGTGTTTCTTAGTTCTACTCAGGTGCCAGCTGGTGAGTACTGAGATTCAAACTAAGTCGCAGCACTGACATAAAAACCTTATGAGAGACAAGACAGGGATTCATGTGAAACCCTGTGGAAATTTCCAGATAGGTGGGACCACTCAGCCAGATAAGGAGAGTTGGGCTGAATCTGAAAAGAGAAGTGAGTCCGTCTGCGTTTGAAATGGCTTCTGGAACACAGTCACAGCATTTTTAAATTCCTGTTACTTGAATATATTTACTCAATCCTTCCTAAAGCAGAATTTAGTTCCTGGAACCCAGAATGTCATTATAATATTTAATACTGATGGGGTGAAATTTATTTGAGTACAGATCTGGAGAAATTTCTCTAATACCCTATAATAAGCACCCTATTGGGAAAATAAATGAAATATCTACAATACTCTGCACTTCATGGGGAAAAATTCTGGTTTCTGCTGAAGCCGATGGCAAACCTTTCTTCTTTCAATAAAAAAGTATCTCACCAGTGAGATAAAATAGAGAGTGAATTTGCAAACTCTTAAGATTAAGAAAATGTAGAGTCCTTTGTAATCTTTGCAGAATGAATGGATTTTGTATTTTTTCCTCCATTTTCTGAAACCCCCACCTTTCACTCACTGATAATGACATATAGTAGGAGTATAAATATTTTTTTAAGTTTTTAAACATTACTATAATAATGTGTTTTTAAAAATTGAACATTTTGCCACTCGTATCATTTGCATACTCACAAAGTCTAATAACAAATATGCAATGAAACATGAAATACCATGTGAAATAAGCAAGAGAAACTGATTTCATGTATTTTTAGCATATCTCACTCATCACTGTTCTACAGAATATAAAAAGGAAAGCATTTTCAACCTTATTTGTCCAATTATAACACACTGCAAAAGCATAATTACTGTTCAGAAACTTCTAATTTTGTCTACAGGAAATTGAGTGTTTCTTACAGCAATATAGACTTGTATCCATGTAGGAGGTCTTGGTTTATTCATCTGTTGTTATGAATAATAAGATTTTAATTGACTACTCAGGACTATGGTCATGCAATGCCGGCATTGAAAATCGTGGATGTCTAGTCCAGAGGCAGAAGTTACCTGGATGAATATTCATGAACTTAAATAAAATTCCTGTTAAAATTCAACTCTATTGCTTTATTAATACTATCTGCTTATATTTAAAGTACTTCTGAGAACAACATCAAACATTATTATCTGAGAAAGATGATTAAGTAGCTTTTTATGTCCAAAATGTTCATGCATGACTGTAACATCCATATGTATAAGTTTAATACATTTCCTTCTGTCACTTTCATACATTATTTAACTGAACAAAATTCAATAAAACACAGACTCCATAGTTCACTTGTCAACATCAACTACAGTTTGCACAGGCTTTTCCAGCTAATCCATCTGACTGTAGTCCTTCTTTGCATTTCTTGAGTCAACTTATTGCATCTCAGTTTATCTGAACAGGACAAAGATTTTAGACATGAAAAACGTGAATTTCACATGTATTTGTAGATTTAGTGTCTGAGACCTAATAGCCTGAACGAATTCTATAAACTCTCATCTGGTCAGTGCAGTGCTGTCCTTCCGTTTGACCTCTCTAAGACCCAAGAGAAAATATTTTCTATTCCTATTGCCTTAAATAAGAAAGGAAAACAAGGGATTGTGGAGTCTGAAACTAAGTTACTGAGTAAACTGAAGCAAAGACTTCCCCCAAAAGTCTTGTGTCTTTTAGAAGGGACACAGTGGCCTCAAGTTGAATCAGCTTTCTTAGTGCAGTACTACTATCAGAAAACCTGAGCAAATCTCAAAAGTCATAGTCAGGCTACTATGACTGGCACGTGCAAAACATATCAAGGACTGCAGACACTTAAGGACTGCACGTTTATTTCCAAAAATCTTGGTTTATGACACTGAATAATTTTGATGTTTGATTAAAGATGACATCAAGGAAAAATACCAAAGCAAAGAAGCAAGAAGCAAATTCTGAGTACCAAAAGAATTTTTTCCATGTAGTCAAATTAGAAGATGCGTGTATTTACATAATATCATTTTTGGAGTTCAGAGAAGGTGAAGACAATCTAGCTGTGTTGTCCCACAAAGTACTTTGCAATGATCAGGCTCTCCTTTGAAGATATGGTATATCTTGCAAAATTACATGGAGATGTGCAGAAATGAGAAGGGAAAATGCCTACTTACCCTTACTTCCTAGGCCTTTATACCTTTTGAAAATAATAAAACACAAACTGTAATGGCAAGGTATAAAAATGGACACCAACATGTATTTTAAATGAAATGGAAAAATCCACAATATGTAGGTCTTGGTGCTTTTTTGCCTTTTTTCTTCCCCTTTGTAGCTTTACTATTTAGCCAGTTTTCTCCTATGTCCTTTTGTGCAGAACAGATATGCCTGCCCTGATTGCTTGGGGGTTTAATGTTTCCAGCTTAGCAAGGAGAAATGTGATTGTGAGTCCTGATGCAGGTATTTAAACGTCTGATCAAAATATTCAACAACAGATGTAATTAAGCAGGCTCTAATTCTACTTATGTGATTCAACATAAAGGAAGGAGCTCCATTACTTAGTGTTTTTGTCATTGCTTGGAGAAATTACCTTAATTGATTGTAATTTCCAGCTGGAAGATTACCAAATTGGTTTTGAACTTAAGTAGCCCTGTGGGTGCAGAGGCATTTACTGCCAGATTACATGAAGCACACTGATCACTTCTGATTATAAAAACCTTAATTTAATTAATAAATAAGTTTACAGTTATTACTAAATAGTTACTACAGTTTAACTTTTCTGTTAGAATCATCTTGCTTTTGTTCAGTCCCACCAAATCTTAATCTTCCACCAAATAGCTAATCAAACGAAAATACAATTTATATAGTGTACACATAAAGGTATTGTTTTGTATACCACATGAAGTTAGCCGAAAGAAAGTAGAGGTTTGCATGTCTGGGCTGAATTTTGCACAGGATAACCAGGTTTGTGTAACTAATCTTGAGAAATTTTGCAAAGTCTTTAATGACAGTATGTTGAAAAAATAAATTCGGTTTTATAACTCATCTTACCATGAAGAAGACCACACAGCCCAGCTCACACTCCAAGCTATCAGCCAGTGTATCACAGTTCAAATTTTCATTAAAATTTTCCAAATTCAGTAGAACCTTCTGGTTACAGACAGCTATTTTATATGACAAAGGAAAAAGATATTGTTTAAAATTACAGTGAACAAACAACAGTAGATCAAAATAAGAGCTCTACCTCAGACTCAAGCCACGGAGTAATTTCACAAGATATGAAAGTGTAAAAACAAATCACAAATGGAAAATCTCAGCCAGGTAGGAATGCATATTAAAAAAAATAATAAGCATGCTCAGATTAAGGACATTTTTAGGCCACAATCACTAATCGTAGGTCTCAGAAATGCCTTGTGATGCCAAATTTGAGAACTTTAGCAAGTCCTTTAATGTCATATATATTGCCTTACAAATAAACTTAATCAAAATGCAAAACGTATTTCTAGTTTCTTTATGTTACCTCCTCTTCTCATTTCTCTGTAAAGCTTCAGGTGTGATCACCGTTCCTGAACTGGAAGAAGATTAGGTTATATACATTGAGACCTGATGAAAAACTATTAATTTTTCACCTGCATATCATGTGAAAAAATTTTTGCTGTCAGAAAATATCTCCACATTTCACCATGTTACACTGAACTCAATTTTTCAGAACAGATCTGCTTGATCTACAGAGATGGTACAGTAAATAATTTTATGAGCACCTGACAAAACAAAATATTGGTCAGGTCCCCCATGAGGAGTTTTTACTGGAGAGGGACCCAAAACAGTTAAAAATTTTGTAATGGAGAAAGGGTATGTGTGGATGCACGTGCACATGTGTCTGAGTGTTTATAGGTTAAAATCCTTTCTCCCAGAGAATTTTAATTGCATGCTTTTCCTGCTCTTTATTAAAATATGGACTTGCTGATGTCTCATATATTTTTCATAATGAATATGGTTAGGAAATTAGAAATCCAGAGGAAATGCCTGGAAGGGGATCTTTAACATTCAGACAGGATTCCTGCTCAAATTGGAGCATTTGTCATGCTTATTGTGGTGATATCATAATCTGTGCACAAAATAACTAAATCTCACTCAGGGATGAGTGCAGTACACTCCTACAGAACTAAATGTGGTTCAAAGCTAGATTAAACTTCCGCTGTGGTCCAAATACCTATTAGGTTTCTTGTCACTTCTCTGTGTTTTTATATAAAATACCTACAAAATTCATATCTGCCACAAATAATTGCATCCTGATCCATCACTGGAGACAACTGAAACCAATCCAACACCAGATTAAAGCAGTATGGGTTCTTTCTTTGTGTATATGTAAAGAAAGATTAAATGTTCCTTTAAGATTGTTTCTTTTTTTCATGGAAAATACGATTTATTTATTTTTTACTATGTTTTCCGAAATGTCTGCACTGAAAGTTTTTTCCTTTCTCAAAAAATCTAACGTCTGAATAAAATTCTTTACTTGTTTAGTATTTTAGAAATATTGTGCTATTTAAAAATTTTTACTTAAACTGAATATAGTCAAATAATTTGATTATCAGGTTTTTTTTTTTTTTATTATCAGATTATCACATTTTGAGATCCAAGATGTGTTGAATACTTACATGAAAGCTCCAGGATTTCCAGTGCTTCCTCTCTACCTATAAACTTTATCCTTCTTCTTCTGTACTGAAACCATGACTTTTTTCATCATTTTCAGGATGTCAAACATATGTGAAGCATCACCAATAATGAGGCTCCCAGTAGAATTCTGAGTAAGGTGGAGCTGTGACTGCCTAGGTGTCATCAGCGTGGATGAAAACAGTCTGAAAAGATATGTGACAGCGAGGTGTGCAACATAACCAGACACAGTTAGGAGGAATCACAGAGGGAAGTTAAACTCTGTGCTACCCATTATGAGTCCACGGAGCACAAAGCCAGGACATCTAGGACTAAAGGCCTACATAAAGGACTGAAAACATCTTTCATGGCCCTAGGCCATGAACTGAACTTCAGGCTCTGGAGTTCCTTTTGCCAGGAGCTGCATGAACTTGGATTCTGCTGCAGGTGTACACGTCACTCACTGCCCTTTCTGGAGAAAATGGTTGTCTGACCACCAGAAGCATTTTCTGAGCTTTGTCTTACAGCCATTGCTTTCCTGATTCAAAGTAACTGAAGAAAAGCAGAGCATCCAGTTCATCCAAACGGACTCCTCTGGCTTCCCAGAGATGAATATATGTCCCTCCAAACTTTGGCAGCTGATCACCAACCAAGAAAGTTACATGACTAATAATGACGACTTAAACTTTATGGAACAGATCACTTTTCACAAAACCAGGTGTTTACCACAGAACATTTTTAGGTGTTCTCACCTGCCAAAACCCATTCTCCTGAGGAAGGTAATATGAGATAACTAAATGTCTGTGTTTACGTGCTGATTCTCATTGGTGATATTTTATGTTTATGTACACAGGAGTCAGGGTGGCAATGTTGTGAAATTGATAGCATACCCTTTTCAGTAAAATTACAGGCATAAGAATGAACCTTTCTTATTTCAGTAGTTGGCAGTTCAAATGCTCCTCCCTTAATTTCACAGTCTAAAACACCTGGTACAATGCTTTTCTGTATAGTTTCTGAATTTAACTCAGCAATTAAAATATCACTTTTCCCAATACAGGACTCACAGTCTAATCACACTGCTGCAGCATTGCTGAGTTCATGCTGTGTGTAGTTTCCTAGAATGCTTTCTGAACTGGGGACAGGAGAAGGTATGTGACATGCGTGAGGATCTCAGAAAGATTTGCACATCAGGCACATCAAATCTACCTTAGCACACAGTGCTCAGTGTGTAGGCAGCAACATCCTTTATTGTTCAAATTTTAATGCAGGACATCATGAGATAATCCAGTCTTACCTGAAAGCTCATGAAAAAAATAGACATTTCTATTAGACTCAGCTCTACCTAGATACTTCAAATGAAAGAGTATTTAAGACAACTAGATGGCAAGCAAAAAGAAAGGCAGTATTTCTGAAGACTTTATTTCCACAGAGGGGAAAAAAGGGCTGAGACAGAAACTTTTGCATGTGTTGTGTACAGAGTTGAAAAGAAAAGAGTAAGAAGCCTGAAGCTGTTTGGAAGATTCTTCTCAGACACTCTGGGGAAAATTTCAAAAAATCATACAGAAAAGGAAGGCTTACATTTTGACTGAAAAAAGTCACCCCAAAATATAAAGGCCAACCTCCCCAGCACCTGAAGTTTAAAAGGACAGTAGAAATACCATAGGACTCCTAAAATATTGAAGAAAGTTTTTACTTCAAGGACAAGTGAAGTAGGAGGCTTACTGAAAGCCTGAGAATAAAAGGATATGACTGAACTCAGAAAATAAATAAATTCCTGAGAAGAACTGAACCCAGGGAAGAAATGCACAAGAATGCAGATCTGAGCTGTAGTATATCAACCAGGAAATTATATCAGTCAAACTTATAAATTTAACTGTTGCCACAAGAAACACCATACTCAGGAGCAGCCTTTGATCTCTTCATTATCCATGTTTTTTTTAAGCCAGCAGTGGGTGCAAAGGCATCCTCTAACCTGTTACTACTAGCAAACGAGATAGAGATGCCATTTGTATTCATAAGTTGAATTCTGCCAGAAAGGATAGTGACAATCTAGCTTAAAATATTCCTTGCCCATACTGAAAGGATGTGATGAATGTTTGCAAATGCTTCAAGCACTGTTTTATTGTAAGATTAAATGCCTCTTATTTGGATGCTTACTCTTTTTGAGAGTCATATCGGCTCACACTTAACAAAATTATTCCTGTCAAGTCCAAGAGTTCCATTTTCTGTTGGACTTCTTTGATCTCATCAGCACCTCCTAAGCAAACTGCATTTCTTTTTGTTTTCATGCACTCCAAAGGCTCATTTTCAAAATTACTTCCTTATACATAACTATTCATTAGGATTTCTGAATCACTTACAGTAATCGGCATTTTAGGAATAAAAGTATTCACCTATTAGAGAGGCATTTATTAGCACCCTATGCAGTAGTAAATTATAAAATTTACCATCATGTAACAGCATAAAGGATCCAGAACACTCTCTGTAAGTGGTGCTGTCTTAAGGATTTTTAAAAAATGGTGTCTCTGAAACCCACAAAAACACTCCATCTAATCAGTGGGTCTTGGCTTTGGCCTGAAGTTGAATGCAAATGGCAAAAGAGGCAGGAAGGCAGGAAGGCAGGAAGGAAGGCGGTCTTACGGATAAAGCATAGGAAGGAAGAAAAAAAAAACGATCTCATTTCACAGGGTTCTCGTCTGTTCCTGAAATATGTATGTATATAAAGTACGCAGATGGGTGAGAAAAAAAAAATCAATCATTTGAAACAAAAAAGCTCAAGGACGCCTGTTGTTTCTGTGCTTAGAGACCGTTTCTCATTTCTCGTGTCTCTCTCTGTACAGACAACTGGCTCCATGTACTTCCTGGAATAGTCTTTACCTCCCTCTTGCTCAAACAAGAGATCAGAGATAAGGCCATGGCCCTTGGACTCTTGCTCTATTTAATGCTTTGAAATCTCTTACACAACCAGCTCAGACCCGTGAGTTTGGGATTGCGTTGATGAATGCTTTGCACACAGTGTTGGAGGGAGGACTATCTTTGGGTTGTGGCAAATTTCAATAATTTGCTAAAGCAAACCCTGGTCTAACCAGAAAGCTGAGATCTACATGCCTTTTGAAAACTTTGAAACATTTCATTTACCTTACTGTATTTTCCCCATTACCCTGGCAACAAGCTCTCTTACTACTTGACACCCAACCTTTGGTATAATTCTACATTTCTTCTTCATTTAAAGTTAGCTCTACCATAAATTACACATCAAAGATCTCCAAGGATGGACACTTGAAGCAGAATAGGTGGATATTTGTCACAGTAATTTGTTGTCCTGATGATATTTGATCATGTAAAAACTTAATTTCCATTTCGTGAAAGAGGCATAAATGCTCAAAAATAACCTGGAAGGGTTTCGTTACCAAATCCAGTGTGTTACAGGAACGCTAGCATAGAGCAGAAATATTGTGAGGTCAGCACCATTTCGAAGATATAGCTTTATATAGCTTTTATATCTAATAACTGCTGAAGCACATGGTTCCAAAGTGGATGCAAAGTACATGCAGTTTCCTGTATTTTGAATCCTATAATTTGATGAAATATTTTGCAGGAACTTTTAATGTCCTTTAGTACCATGAGCAGGATTTTTAAATTATCAGTAGATCTTAAATCTGTCTCTGGACAGGGTAAACATTCTTTTTTCTATGAACAAGTTCACATCTAATTACTTTACTGCATGTGTTCACTTTATTTTTCTCTATAATTAATCCTGTACTTAATTTTTTTCGTATCAGCATATTTCAGTATTAAGCTGCTATTTATACTGAGTTTTAATTATGTCTTGATTTGGTTCCTTCAATTGATATGTGCACTACATATTAAAAATAATATTATGGTAATTCCAATTTTTGTTTTAATTTCTGGCATGGCTTCAAAATAACAATTTATAAAACACTAAATGAATTATGCATTTTGAACTTAGGTAAATGATACTAAGGAAATACAATTATATATGCTGTGTCCATTTGCTCATATAAAAAATTCATTACAACATTCATCACTAATGGAAATACATCTTCCAAAGTAAAATCCTGCCCTTATTTGAAGACAGTTGGAGATTTCAGTGTGTGCAGTTTTTGATAGCCAGTTCTTTGCCTTTTCCACTAAAGTGATGCTGAAGGGTGTGTTTGAATTTTCTTAGCATGGTTGTGTAAGCACTTGGATTCAGTAGGTAAATCCCCCACAAACTGACAGAACAAGACTTAGCATTTTGCATCAACAAATTCAGTGTGAGCTTAATCTTCTGCAAAATACTTCCACTGTGATTCAGAAGTTGGTTTGATAGCATGTTACCAAAATTTTTGTATATTTTGCTTTCTTCTGCTTTTTCCTAAGACAGTATAGTGAGCATGATATAAAAAGGACGAGCAGGAATTCTGTGACATGGTCAGTAGAAAAGAAAAACAGCAGGTTCAAATGTACTGAGCCAGGTTTCAGGATATGTACTTCCTATATTTTGTGCTACATTTGCAAAAATACTTGCTGGGTGTTTTCCTGGCTCAGGAAAATGAGGGTAAAATGAAAGTTTTACCCTCAAATACGCTGGAATCAGAAATCTCATCCTTTGCTTTGTTATTCCAGATCTTACACTCAGCACAAAGCAGGCATTTAAAATCACATTACCAAATGTAATGCCAGAATCTGATAATTTCATGAGCTCTTGAGAGTTGTCATGCATGTTTTTGCTCTGCCTTTTGCAGCTTCAGGTTCAGCTACATTGACTTCCATTGTGTGTGAAGATCTTTCAAGTCGCCTTTGTTTACTCTGTATGTGACAAACCCCATGGTTCTTAAAGCTTCAACTAAATTCTGAATTCAATAGCGTTCACAGTTCCTTAACTTTCTCAGAAGTATAACTATTACTATTAGAAATAAATCTAATGGGAGCTGCCATCTAAGAACCATCATTTGCATTTACATTTACTTGAATTTATTTTCTTGCTTACACCAAAACAAGACAACCACCAGTTATTCTTAATGCCACATTTACAAAACCTCTCCTGCACATTTCCAGTGAAGTCTGTGGTTAGGTCAGGCTGTTGTACACCAGTGATCAGTTCCTTTTGTCATTATGAAGCACTGTTTCAGTACTGAAAGCAGATAATTTGAGTTTATAAAAGGTAAAATCTCTGAGTTTTGAATAAGCTTAGATCTGCTCTTCCCAGATGTCTTCTTTATTGGCTTAGAAAGAGAGTTTTTGTGATCATGCATCATAAATCACAATCTTGCTTCAAGTAGACCTACTATTTTGGGGGAGTACAATAACACTGCTGACATGCTAATATACGATTTTACATGTTGGCTTCATTGTCCACTATTTAAGATAAGGCAATTCAGAGTAAGGTTTTTTTTCTGTTTTCAGCAGATTGTAAATAAACCCCAAATAAATGCTAAAAGGAAACTGCTTGTGCTAGTTAGGTTTGAAATGTAGAAGCAAACACCTGGACTTTAAATTTTAGCAAACTTCTGCTAGAATAGTTTTTATCAGGATTTGTTTAAATCCTTTTTATACTTTTTTGAAGGTATTCTGAAAAGCAAGTAATCTGATACTGAATGCCTGACATTAATATAATCAAACCTTATTTAATTAGGTAATTTTGTAACACATTAAAAAACCTGAAATGCAGAAAACAAATAATGATAAAATAAAAATACCCTCCCCTCCAAAATGCATGCTTAATGTTATTATAATTTAGAGCTTTAATTCCTGTCCTGATGTGACATAAAACTTGAACAGAGAAGTGGAGAGACACATTCAAAAGCACAGGTAAAGGGAATTTCTTTGCCTTGCCTGGGTAATCCATGATGGCTGATATAATCCAGTGGACAGGCAACCATCCAATTCCTGTCATGAGCACAGAGGAAGACCTTTGAAACCTATTGAGATGGTTCATTCCTCAGCATGCTGATGCACCAAGAAGACAACACATTAGGTGCAGACTTACAATGGAAGATGAAGACAAAACAGCAGCAACCTCCTGGTGAGCTCTGCCTAGTGCGGATCACTCTCTCACTTGTGGCATGATTTAAATGCCTCAGCCCTCCTACTCCTGCCTCCCCCCACTCCCAATTTCATCTTTCGTACTTGGTACACAACCTTGGAAAATTTCTAGTTTACACTGATCTTCCCTGATGCAAAAAACACAAGCAGTATTTTTCTCCACTTAGACCAAACTGTACTCTGATATCCAAAGAAAATAAGGAGAGAAAATCTTTAACAAGCATGGAAGAAACTGTGCCTTTTTATTTCATGGCTGTCAAGCCGCTCACAGAAAATAGAAGTACTGGTCAAAGATAATATGTTTAAGGTTTATCTGAAAATGGTAACTCTGGCCAAGCTTGCTATCAGGAATTCAGAAGAGATATCAATACTTCTATATCTGATTAGTTATTAACATTTATTTTAGATTAGATGGGAGATTTAGTCTTACCTGATATGAGAGTTCTCAGGTTTATACACTACAGGGACAAGGAGGGCAAGAGAGATATATTATTTCTCTATTAGTTTTTAAATTCCCTGCTATATTTGCCAAATGGTTTCACTGTCACTAACACTGACACTAATTTCACTAAATATTCTTTCAGTGCAAAGCTACATGATAAGCAACTTATTTGCAATAATTCTCTGATCTTTATTACAGCTGTCAGGTGATGCTGAAATTATAGCAGCACCAAAGACATTGCCAGAAGTCTCTGAATCTGATATTTTAACTCCTAATTCATAAAATGTATTTTCATCATTTTGAGCCTACCATGGTATAAAATTTTGATCGCTTAAAAAGAATTTTGACTGTAAGTCTCATTCCACTATAAATGATGGAGTGAACAACTCAAACTTTCTGAATTTTTCCAAGTTGCTTGGTCTTCAGACAAAAATGACAGCAGATCTTTGATTGTCCATACCTTTACCTGTCTGCTTAAAAGGCACTATTTCAGAAGTCTTCAAAGTCCACTTTCTTTTGAACATCCAAGCAGCCATACCAGGACAGAGGATATCATAACCATACCAGTGAGCAGCTGAAACTACTACCGGGTTTTGTGTTTGCCTGTTGAAGTATGACATAATCTACGTAACTTTTTGTAATACAGCCATGCTATACGCTTGTTGGAGTTTGAATTAGGTGAACAAGGTGGAAAATGAGCACCTTGGGGCTTGAGTTTAGAGACAATAAATTTCATCAACATTTCTGATAGGTATCCTGGAAGAACAAGGTGTTTTAATAAATAAACTAGACACTTGGATAGAATATAATACGATAAAAGACATGAGCATTTACTATTCTGACTCCCATTTCTGTTCTGAATCTATCCTTATTCCCTCAAAAAACCCCAAACAACCATCCAAAACAAATCCAAACCAAAAGAAAATAAAACAAATAAGCCCCCAACTCTGAAGCTCAGAAACACAGGAAGTAGAGATAGGAACTATTTTGCTGTATAAGAGCAAATCTAAGTGCCTCCAAGATCTCCTGTTGCAAGTGCACCTGTCAGACAATTCCTGTCACTAGAAATCGTGACAGAAGGTAAGGATTAACTGGATCAGCCATTAGCAAGAAACAGGGACATAACAAATAGTTACAGAAGTATTGTAAGGACTTAAAGGGCACAGTTACCTGTCTCAAACACTGTCAAGGCCACAGAAGGAACATGACATAAGATAAGCGGCCACAATGACAACTTGAGATAAGCACAGAAGGGAGGAATCTGAGACAGAAGGCACTAATTCCAGTCCTGGCAGAAGCGAGATCCAGTAAGCACATTCTGGTTAACGTATCCGGACAAGAATTCCCACTGTGGCAAACTGTGTGAAAGGAAGTAACTGCTCATACACGTATCACTGCTGAAGCAAAAGTCACTCCAAGCTATGGGAATACACCCTCTGTGGATGGCTGGAACCTGGACTGTATAAAGACGGTACCCTCCAGAAGAACAAGTCTGGGACCCCCACCACAAAGAAGCCCAGGGTGAAGAAGGACCAGCAGGACACTGGTGGTGACTATCTCTTGATAACTTCATTTCTCTCTCTCTCTGTGTCCCTCTCTCACTCTCTCTTCACCGCCCTTCCTCTCTTTCCCTCCTTCTCTCTTTCTCCCTGTCTCTGCCACCCTTCCTTCCCCTCTCCCTCTCTCTCTCTCTCCTTCTCTCTCTCCTTTTATCTCTTTCTCCCTGTCCCTCTTTTATTTCTTTCTCTTTCTTCTATTTCTTTCTCTTCAATTTCCTTCTCTCTACCTCACATTTTCTGCTAAATAAAACCCATATTATTGACTTCGGCATATGGTCTTGTTTGCACCTTAATTTGGGCAGAGGCATCTCTCACTAATTGGATCTTAACTGGTGGTTGAGAATTGAATGTTATGTATTGCAATACTTGTCAATCAGCAATCAAATTGCATTAAAGTGCAACATGGGTTTAATTTATTCACCATTTGAGCTCTGACTGATCTGTATGTTGCATAAAATTAATCTTTGTAAAAACCCCAAATCTCGTTACAGTGAGCAATAGCAAGACTTAATGCAATGCTCCCAAAATATAATTTTTCTACAGTTGAAATATTTATTATAGTTTTGGGAGTTGTGTCATAATTATGAAGGTTGAGACATGCTCATGTACATTATTGCATGTGTAACCTTTGACAAAATGATTGGCCTGTAATATTGCCTGATACAGGCAAGCACATCATTGTACGATTTTTATCTTCTATTCAATTCAGTTGAATTGAATTCAACTGAACTTCAATTTTTGGCTTTACTAAATAACATTAATTTTTTTGGATAGGAATGAATATTTTGTAACTGAATTATTGGCATTTCTCTTATGTTATATAACAAAAATAGTCAGAGTTTGTGTTGACAAAGGGTAAAAGGATGTGATAATGTCAAAAGAACAACTGAATATAGAAAATAGTTTCTGTGCTCCATACTGGCCATACCCTGCTACTGTAGCCGCAGACTGTTGCTAAAAGTGATGAGTTGACTCAGGGACACACTGCAGTGACCCAACATGTTACATGTTGTTCTGCAAATATACTACACAGACCATATATTAATATTAAAAGATTGCTACACTGAAGATTCTTTTCTGTCTATAACATAAAAAAATACTCTGTGTGTGTTCCATTCCCATTAAAAGCGTGTCTCAAACGGTAAAGGAAAAAGTCTAAGTTCTAGTCTGAATATTTTATTACATTTGCTAATTCAAGCCACAGATTTCTGTCAAAAAGAACAATTTCTAATTAAGCTTTGAAAATTATTTCAAAGAAGCTGCATTTATCTCATGTAATCTTGTGGGTATTTATTTTATAGTTCTTGGGTTCTTCTGAGCTATCAATTTACATAAATGAGTTGCACTTTTTTTCCAAGTGATCATTGCTAACTGCTATTCCTGCATGACATAATGTTTCTGCAAAAATATAATTTTAAAGTTTAGTGCATTTTTATAAAAAAATATATACGAAAATAAGCAGCTGAAAGCAAAATGAGGAAAAACAAAGTATAATCTATTTTCTCATCTCTATTTTAAAACTTTTTTTTAAAAAAAATACCTACAAAATAAGGCAGCCATCAAAGAATCACGAACAATATTTTTTTCTTTCAAAAGCAGGGATACTTACAAAAACAAGAATTGGAAAATAGTGTCACTTCCTTGACTTGTTACTAGATCCTCAGAGACCTTTTTAATCCCAGGCTGGTAAACTTGAAGCTTCTCTTCTTGTAGCCAATTACTGAAAAGAAACAGAGCTGCTTATCTTTCTTTTTAGTATAATTGAAGTGAGTTATTTGCCATTTAAGGTTTGTCACTGTTCAAATGTAATGATAGCATAAAGAGTATGGAAATTTTTCATAAGAAAATTTTGGGCAAAATTCTGAAACTTTCCCTTTGCAAAGAATTCTGACATTTTGGCATGATTTACTGATTTAAAAATGGTTTTTAAGAAGCAGAGCTAAAAATCTTCGAATTACTTCAAATTACTGACAACATTTTTACAGCCCCTTCTTTACATGAGGAGGTTTCTGATTCCAAGAATGGGTTCATTCCACGTGTTTACTGGAACACCATGGCAAAAATGCTCTGCACCCTTTTTTCTTGATATCACACTCCAGGTGAGCTAATGCTAAAAGGTTCTTTAGAGATCTTACCTATTTGCTCATGAGTTTTGTCTGTTAAACAGTGAGAAAGATGGTAATTTCTTTCTATCTCTCCAAGAAAAATCAAATTGAGGTGATGGTTAAGACTTTAAAATAAATATGGCAAACATACATATAGAGTGATAACTGCCTTCCTGAAATGAGGCTATATTTTTTAGAAATGTGCCAAACTAAAATTCTATTTGACACATATGATAATAACATAAGATATAAAGATAAATTTTCTTGCCTGCAGTATGCAATGTATATCAAAACACAGTACATTTCAATAAATTGCAATATATCTGCACACATTCTTCTTTCAGAATGTGATGAAATGCTACATTTTTTCAACTTGGTTCAATTTTCTTTAGGTTGCTACCACCAAATTTATTAAATAAACATCTACGCTGCAAATAAAATTGTGCTACCATATTCAGTGTTGTTTTGTGATGGAAAACAATTTGTTTTACTTCCATTTCCCCACCCCCAGATCAGTATGCAATACAATATTTAGGCTGTCAGTACAAAATCATTGAAGTACAGCTTGGACAGTTTTCAGCGTAATCTTAGATCTAAGATACACATTTTGTTAGTCCTTATGCAGGTTTTGGATAACTGAATTAAATGTATTAGTTAAATATGAACAGCATGTAAACATGACCTCTGTTTCTGAAACTGTAAACAAAGCTCAGCTTGTTTCAATATTTAACTAAACAATAACAGCACGTTGTGTTTACCATGTAAGGGCATCTTTAATGTTTATACAACATCTATAATAATGAGGCTCTAATTCTGACTAGAGCCTCTAAATGCTACTCAATAGAAAAAAAAAAGAGTATATTAATTTTCTTTTTAGTAATTCATGAACCTAGTAATGCAACCAGAACAGCTGGCATTCTTACTTCACATATCAGCAAACACTGAATAAGCAGAGCATTATAATGAGATCTCATGATATTAAAACATCATTTAAGTTATGGCAGTTACTGTTATGGGTGTGCTGTAAAATAAAACATTTCAAAAGCAAATTATGAACGAAACAATGCTCTGTAAGATTACAGAGTAAAGCAATTTATGTGATGCATCGATCAGGTAATAGTTGTTTTACTCTGAGGCTAGGAATCATTCTGCCATAAAGGGCACCTTAGGCAACTTTGAAGACTCCACAGCTTTTCTCATTGCTTTTTCCTTTTCTATGTACTAAGGTTGTAGACAGCTTGCCTCCAGAAGGCCAGGGCAAGTTTTCCTCACTTTTCCTGCTGGGATATGAACAGCAAATATGACTTTGCCACACTGCTGCAGTCACTAGGGACCACTGTAGGCTTGGTATATCATCATACAGTCTTTAGCATGATTAAAAGTGCTCTCCAGTTTTTTGCTTTTTCATCCTAGAATGCAGACATTGCTTTGTGCACTACAGTAAAAGATCATTTTTTCCCAGTCATTTCTATATTTTATAACCCTGTTGTTCATTCTCTTCTATAATATAGAAAATCTAAGTGCTACTTTTCCTGAGTTGCTGAACATTTGATCAAACACGATCAAATCATGGGGAGTTTTAATATCAAACACTTCTCTCTGTATTTTTATCTGATTTCTCATTGGGCTTTTTTCAGCAACCTCATTTTTAAGCTTATTCCTCACATTTTCAGTAAGGGAATTTTTGTGTCTAGAATTCTTTTTTCCTGTGTGTTTAAAGCCTGGGAGGTAACTGCCTTCATACAGCAAACAAATGATTTCATACCAGCCTGTATTTTTTTTTTTCAGCTTCCCAACTGATCATCAAGCTTCAAGTAATGCCCAAATGGAGTTACATGTTAATGTAACTTAAATATTTCAAGGGGAGTAAACAAGACAGCGTTCGATGATAAATCAATACTATGTTGTCCATAGCCAATCTTCTCCACTCTTCTCCGAAGAAGCCATATGACTGCCTCTTCAGTTTAGGCTGGAGATACTTGTGAGATGCAAAATTCTGCAATTACATACAAACACAGACAAACATAAAGTTAAAAGTTCTGCGAGTGTGAGGGGTAAAAGAACTATCTTGATGAGCAATATTTTCTTCCAGTGTCCCCAGCAACATTTAACAGTATAGTGCCTTCAGCAGCTACGTTAAAGTGCCCTCATCTTTCATCTAATCATGAATTACATTGAAGGTCATAAATTAACCATGTGTCAGGGTAACTGGGAGGCAGATTGGGTGGGGGGCAGGGAAGAACAAATGGGCAGGCTGCTATTTTCTCAAGTTTTCCCAGTATAATTTACAGAAATCTCTTCTCAAGCACAGAGAAAGCGAATGCATTTGTGACTAAGTTTAGGACTTCTGTGACATGGCAAAAGGGGCTTTAAAACTGTAAGAAAGATTAGATTATGTTTTCCATCTTTCATTGCTCTCCCTTTGCTTTAATCCCACATTTCAGTTCGTTGCTGGATATACCAACTTCTTGCTGATAATAGAAGAATGATGACTGGGTACATTAAAAGAATGATGGCTGAGTAGATAAGATTAAAGATCCAACTACCAGATAAGAAAGTTGGCATTTTACTAGACCTTATACAAGATAAACCATGAATACTTTTTGCTCTCTTAGGAACCCCAAATCCTCTTCCCTACTGAATTTTTTTTTCTGTAATAATGGAAATATTTTGTGTTTCTATATAAAATATTTCAGAGAGTATGTCTATCACATAATTCTTTCTGAAACATGACTATAGGAAATTAAATAGGAATTTTCTTTGCCTTAAATCATAAAAACTATGTAGTTACAGATAAGTACCAATTTAAAAAAAAAACCCTCTTAGATCTACAGGAACCATGAAAGCTCTGGATTACCTGATGTCTCTTTTTAAGCATAATCTGTACTTCTGAATATAATCCTGGGCTGTACCTTTTCTTCCCACCCAGCAGCAGAGGTGGATACTAGGTCTGGGTAGAAGTGCTGCAGTTCATATCCTGGGACACCAAAGAAAATATAGAACAACAATATTTGTTGCCACTAGACATATCCAGTTATTCATCATTGAGACAGTATCCTCGGGATTATGAGTGTACCCACTTTCCAAGTAGGAAAGGATGCTGACAAATACAGCAATTCTGCAGTTTTGGGTTAACTAAGTAAGAGCATGTAAATAGCTTTACAATCCAGAGCTGGTCAAGGTATTAGAGTCTTTATTATTTTGTCAAAAAATGAATATGGTACAACTTCTTGTTGAAAACACTGGGAGAAACAGTGTAAGAACTTGACTGGATGCTTTGGCTATATAAAAAGAGAAAACTCACCCTCTCTTCCATTAATATTTTAGGTGTGTCTCACAATGTTGTCTTATTCTTCAGAACCACACTTTCTGTAAAACTTCAGAAGATTTAGAGCATGCACAAACCCCCCACTGCTTATTACACTGACCAGCACTGTCTCCTAGCCTTATGCTTCTTCTGTGCATATGCCTGTACCTTGTCTATCCTATGGAGCAGGTTTCTCTTTTGTGTTTAAAGAACAACACCCCCAACCTAGCATGTGCCAGTGTTCTACGCCAGAACAAATAAAAATTAATATGTAAACTATGATGGGGTCCATTACTTTCTCACAAGCACTGGGAATTAAAGCCTGGATGAGCTGGCATTGGTAAAACTTATTGGTGGCAGAATAGAACCTCATTACTTTTCTATTTCAATACCAGAAAAGGGATGAAAAGCAAATAAAATGTATATAAGAGACAATCTGAATAAACACCAGTAAGAGCATCATTATGAAATAGAAATACTCATTCAGAAATATAATCTATATTGGAAAATTTAACTCATATCCATAAACCTAAATTCTGCTAAAGTCTTCTTAAGTATGCATCTAGTCTCACTTTAAAAAACCTCAGACTGTAAGTAAAAAGGAAAGATAATACATATAAGCAAAGCTTGTTAGATTTGGAACTACTAGCTAATACAGCTCTTTTAATCTGCAGCAGCAACAGTTTAATAAAGATTCTTTATACTTGGCTTCTTTGGCCCTTATCTGAAATCCAGTATGTATTTCCCATCGCCAGAATAGAATCATGCAATGAAGAAGTCACTGGAAAGTCCTGTTAGATTCTTCTAGTTTTTGAAGGACAGATTTTTAACACGGAAAGTCTGTTCAGATGCCTGAATGGCATCTATTCCCTGGTCTCACCCAAGGCAGAAGCTGACTACTAATGTTTTGTGAATGTTGCTTCATGATCATTAATTTGACACAGCACTCCTCTGAGTTCTATTCCAATTCAAAACTTTCACTAGGTAAGTTTGTGCTCAGTGTAGTGAGGATCATAGTTAACTTAAGATTATTTATATCATATCCAGTGAGAGACATTAATAGCACCAGTTTGGTTCAGTCATAATTTTTCTTTTTTCCAGAAATGTTTCATTTCGAAGAGGTTTAATAAAAATTAGACTGACGCATTTATACAAGCAGCATTGAATTTCACAGCATCCCTGATTAAACATTTATGGTGGCATGTCATATTCTTGGCAAAGTCTAGAATCACTCCAATTTTCCAGAAGGGATTGGCATATACATAATGTCACCATTTATCACAGATCTGCTGAGCTGCATTTTTAATGAAAAAGAAATCTTTTACCATAGTTATTCTACACTGTGTATATTTACATTGTATTTAAATATAGACTAAATTTTAAGGTGAACCATAAATTGTGAAAAAATATAAGTCCTAGAGTCCTACTTAGCCTTAAATTTAATGTGCTAATCCTATAAAATCGAGACCTCAAACACATAAAGACAGCTTACCATTTATAGATCCAAGAACTGAGGATCCAAGGATCGTTCATACACTTTTCTTTACAACTGTATCAGGCAAAGTAGTGACAACCAGAGTAGAGATAGCATAATTTCTTCCATTCAATCCTTGACATCACCAATAACCTTCCAAAATTTTCTTTCATGGGTTCATGTTTTTGAATGAAAAATAAAAATCAGAAATTGGCTTTTAAAAAATAGACAAGCAAAAGTAAAAACATTCGCAACATTTTGAAAGAAGATCATCATCATTTTTAATCCTACAGTCAGTGAACTTTTACTTTTTTTACATTAACTATAAAAACAAGTAGTTTACAGAGAAATATTCATCACTGAATCAAATTCTTTGGTTGTTAGACAGTGTTTCTGGTTCAAACAAATATTCAGGCAATTCAGGCAGGTATCTTTTTGACTCTTGCCATTATTAATTGTCTTTATCCAGAGAAATGTGTCTTTTTATAGAGGCCAAAGATTTTGTCTTACTCATTTAGACTTGACTGAGCAACAAAATGATTCAATCTCCCTTTAAGGCAGAGAGAAAAAGGGCATCTATGGACAGTGTGGGCTCTAAAATACTATACTTAAAGATACAATGTAGAGTGAAAAAATATATACTAGCAACTTTCAATAACATATGGCCAATCTTCCTCACCAATGGCATGAATTCCTAATTACCTCTTCTCTGAATAATATTTAAAATGTCACCATGAAAAATAGTATACAACATAATCTTTCAACAGCATTGAAATGCTTGGGTTTCTTGGACCTGAAGGTGGTATTGCATACTGGCCATACTCTGGCTTCAAACCCTGTGACTACTTTACTCAAGGTTACACCATCAATTATTAAAATTTATTAATTTATGGAGTTTATAAAAACAGGGCTTTGGAAGGCATTAGTAGAGTATACAGGCATATCCTCTTGCATGCATTTCAATGATTCTGGTGTACTCTTGTTTTCAAAACTGTGTTTCTTTGAACTATTTGTTCACCATTCAACTGCATATAAATATAAAGCAGGGTAAAAGGAACATCAAAAGGCATCTATAATTTTTACACTGAATGGAGCATCAGAAATGCACTCCAAGTTATCACAAGTTCTGTGGAATATATCTAGATGGCAGAATGCATCCATTGTACAGAGTAACTGATCTGTAAGAGGAAATCCCACTTTTAGACTACAAGATCTAAGTTTCCAGCTTATACCTGAAAATTCCCAGAGGAGGTATCATCTCCTTTCTATCCATCACCTTTGCTCCTTTCCTCCAATAGTGCATGTTGTTTCTATCACCTATAAAAGCACAGTGCCAAAGCCTCCAGTAAGATGCTTCTTTCCTCTGCTAACCATTTCAGAGAAAGGACTTTTGATTATCATGAAAGATTGAAAATAAAATGATAATAGTAAAAATATCCTAGGTATTTCAAATATCCTGTTCGACTTCAAATACTTTGGAGGCTAATATCTGTAGATACTTTGGACAAAAATCTTAGAAATGGAATCTCAATTGAGAGAAAAAATTTCATTCTAAAGGAGTTTCTAGTGTTTGCCAAAACAATTTTTTTAATGGACCTTGAAATCTGACTGATTTTTTGAATATTGACAAGGCTGTGGCAAGAAGAATCTGCTCTATAAAAAATGGAAAAGTCAAATTTTCTTCCACCAGGAGTCACATTGATGCTGGTTTTCAGAGGACTCACTTGCCCTTGTGGTTGATATTTCTGTATCTGGGAACCTGGAGGTTATGAGTTTTAGAACAGGACTCAGAGAGATTTGTGTTTAAAGTTGGCCATTAAAGAGGAAAGAGAAATAAGGATGAACAATAGTGGAAAAGAACACACAAGATTTTTCTAGATGAGATGGTCAAAGAGCTGAGGTGGTAAATGCTTATTTTATCCTTCCTACCAGTCTTCCAGAGGTATTCCTAATGGAAAGTCAGCTGGATAGCCCTACTTGCTTTGTTTCTCTCATAAGAATAATTTGACATCTGAGGGGGATAAAAGAGTACAAATAAGAAAATAGAGAACCACTCCAGTACAAATCTACCATATTCATAGCCTAGGGATCTGCACCACATATACCAATCGCAGGATATTGATTTGTGCATTCTCTTGAGCTGTTGGAGGCAATGCATCCCAGGTGTTCCGTGGTCCTTGTTCATCTCTAAAGTTTAGGTTGGTGTCCTATCTTGCCACAGAGTCTCTCCTCTTAGTAAACTATTTCTGTGCTGTCTAAAAGTCAGATCTTTGTGGAGCATGAAGGAAAATGCTGATTTTCTGGGAATAAGTGATCCCATTGAAAGCAGTGGAATAAAGTTCATTAAAAAATTCTGCTTAATTATATTGCATAATGAATGTGAAGCATAGCCACACAAATGTTTCAATTGGAAATTCTGGTGTTTGCTCAACAACTGACTTCTATAACTGAATTTTCAAGGTTAAAACTAACAGCAATATTTACAATTCCCCCAAAAATTAAGATCTCAGATTTTGATACTCTCTAAAATCATATTTGCAATTTGATATTTAATAGATTAGCTTACTTTCAAGAAAATTGAAAACAGAACTTTAACTTCATAGACTGTATTTTACCACCACTCTCCAAGAAACTTCCACTGTCAAAACTAAAAAGAATCCTATCAGTAATTTCATCCCAGCTGTATTTTCCCTCCCCACAATTTTATGTTATAATATGTATGGAGGCTATCTAGTGCAATATACCAGAAAGGGAAATGATGGCTAATGAAGTTGTTCCACCATATAAATATTTCTAATAATTTATCCATCAAAAGTAGAAAAAGTTTAATTATAATGTGATACAGCTGCTGCAAGAATATTTTATCCACCAGAGTTGATGTGCACAATGATGGCCTAGTGAAGTTAAATACTATAAATAAGAAAATAATTCATGGCAGAAAGTTCATACATTTTCATTTTCTCTTTTAAGAAGATTGCAGTAGAAAAAAACAAAATCTGTGCTATGAAATAATTCACTTTTCAGCAATATTAATTCATTTTGCTCTGGCATGAATACTGATGCTTTTCAGAGCACACCATATCTAAGACCAGCCATTTCAAGGGTGAATATGGGAGGGATTTCATTTATTAGATTTCTCCTGTTTCCTTTAATATCTCTTTTGGTAGGGAGGATCATTTAGGCTTTGTTTCAGATCAGGGCTTTTTATTCTTAGTCTTCATTAGTGATGAAAATCTGGAGACCTACTACATATTCATTTAATATAGAATAGAATTATTCATGCCTGAGACAGTAAAGTGAAAAGAAAAAAAAGAGAAAGCAAACCTCCCTACTAAAAAAGGACATTAGTCGTTTCTCTTTGTCATTTTTTTGGCAGCTGATGTTCTATGTTTTGTAAACCATTCCATCTAAAACAACTGAAGCTGTAAAACTAATGTAGCAGGTCAGGGAAAACAGCCAAAGCCAGGTCAGAGAATCTGAACCCATGTCACCAGTCCAGTCAGTCTTGTGTCACATCACTTACTCTTCATTTTTCCATGCTAACTTATCAATACAATTGCTTATAAGGAATATCATCCCCTATAGGCTTTCAGAGGCCATTGCTGCAGATATATAAGAACTGGAAGTTTTGGATACAAAAGCAGTAAGGAATTTTCTCAAAGGAATTATTTTTAGAAAGAGTTTGTAATAAGAGGATATAATAGAACTACTATTCACGTCACAGGAAGCAAGAGTAGCAATGAAAAACAAACCAGTAATGTGAAGCAAGGGAGATAAAGGACAAGAGGCAGTTACTACTTTAAACATGTGAGGCAAGACCCATTGTTAAAAATGTGGCAAAGGGTTTGAATTTGATTCTGCAAGAAATGAAGGCAAAACCCTCAGAGCTGAGCAGAGAGACACAAGCAAATAAGATGACGTATCACATATTCAAATTTTAGATAGAAAGAAAGAAGGGACAAATTGCCCACGAAGACATGAATAGAGAGGAGGAAAGGGTGGGTTTTAATGGTGATAATAAAATGGGTTTTAAGGGCGATAATAAAATGGGAAGAATGCTTACTGAGCTAAAAAAAAATAAAATAAAAGGTAAGCCAAGAATGGCACAGAGTAGATTAGGCAGAGCAAAGAAAACAGTGAAGCTCATGTATAAAAAATATTCGTCATTTACCTATTCCTACTGTACACCTTTTGTCATCTTTCAACCACAACACCAGAACTGCAGCTATGCTACTTTCAAATGCAAAAATGATTTTTTGAATATGCACTGGCACATATTGAAAAAGGTGATGCTCCCACTGGCTTTAAAGCAATTTAGAGAAAAAAAAACTTAACATTTTCTGTAACAGCAACTCAGGACTGATAAGGAAATTTTATGGAATGATCTCCATCTCACTAGCACAAAAATAACACTTAATAAAGAAACATTTCTCCAAACTTACGGAATATTTATCTACAAATCTCACAACTATATACAAGTATTTCTTGAGCAGTCTTACCATGCAACCCTTTCTGTAATTCATTGATTTTGTTCGGAATGCATTACCTGGTCTTAATACAGAATTAAAGGAAAATGCCATCCTAAAAGTCAAATATCCAAACTAAAAAGAAGATTTTTAGAGATGGGAATTAAAACCAGACATATTAAAAAACCCTCTCAACATTATTTGTTTTTATGTGACAACTACATACAGCAAAGAAAACTTGGTCAAATTTAGAGTGAGCTTTAAGAGATAGTAAAGAAGAGTTCATTAAAATTACCAGGAAAAAAAAGTCTTTTGTACATGGAACTATAAACCCATTTACTTGTAAAACCATTAGCATATTTAGGAGTGATTCTGACTAAATTACTGCTTTTTCTAGGTACTTTACATTGTATGATTTTCCAATTATATTTTTTTACACATCTAAAATTCACATACTCATTTTTATTGCTAACTACTAAGATATAAAAATAGGGAGCTCCTAACAGCCAACTAGTGGCTCTCAATCGGATCAATATGTCAGAAAAATGCTTTTCCTTCAAACAAGATGAAATAATTAACACTGCATTCTCCAAACAGTTTATATTTATATTTCCTGTGAAGTGCCCGATTCTTTCATGAGATGCATGACTCTTCAGGGTGACATTAAGTTCAGCACTAGGTTCAGCAGAAAGCTGCTCCTGAACCTGAACATTGACATAGACTAAAGTGGTATCTATGTCTACACACTAGCAGTACAATCTACACAGTGATCTATTTCAACACAAGTTTCCACTTTTGAAGTAACATGTTAAGAGTAATTCTTCAGGACATTTCTGAAATAAGATTCCCTTGTTCACAGATTCAGAAGCTGAACTTGTACCCCTGAAAAATGCAGTCTATATACAGCAGTGACTGGGAAATGACCAAAGCCCAGCTGGACTGATATACTTCCTTTACCATTTACTCACATTCTGTTAGATGCTCATACTTATAAACTAAATCTAGGAGTGGGTCCACTTGCTCAATAGATCAGAATCTCTCTAATGCAGAGCATTTATGGTTTCATCAGTTTTAGAAGATGAGTAGATAATTATTTCTCATTTAAAATGAACATAAAAAGTCAACAGTAAAAGTGAAGCTCTACAGATGTTAATTTTATTTCTGTATCCGTATTTCAGCTCTTTGAGGTTCAAAATAATTTAATATTTTCTAGGTTTTGGTTCTCCAGGCAAAACCTGAGAACCCTTAATTGTGGTTTATAGCTTTCCTTTAAATAAACATAGCAAGGCACTTCTAGAAATGTCCAAGTTTCTAAGTTTTCCAAAAGTCTTTTCTCCTACACAAAAAAGGAGATGTCTTGTAAATTCCCACCATTAATTCTAGGCAAGTAAGAAAAGTTGCCTTTGGGTTTGGGGAAACATCTTGGCATTTTCCTGCAAATATTAAAAGAAGACAGCATTGCATGCAATGCAGAGCCTTAAAGCTTTGAGAGTCTCACTAGACTCTATGGATATCTACTGTGCAAAAGAAAAACAGGTAAATAATGGCACATGGTAGAATTTAGTAATGAATAATACAATTATCTTGGAATTTTTTGACCATTTAATAAGAGATACAAATCCTTATGAAATTCTAAAGTGTGATTAAAAAGAAAAGAAAAAAGCCTTTGCATTTTCTGGAAACTTCAGGGATTTAATTTTCAAGATATGAAAATATAGTATTAGATTAACAAAGAGTCTTCCGAAAGCATAACAGCATATCAGAATATGATTTCTTAAAAGCTGGACTAATGTAATCACCAGAGTACTGCATTCCTAGCTGCATCTCCTCCCTGGAAGCTAAATGTCTAAGCATACCTGATAGACATCTCCTTAATGTGTCCTATCAGTCTGTCATATAATTGACATGCTTCTTTCCCTTTAAATTAAACCTGATTTATTTGGCAATGTAAAATTCTCCCACCTTTCCCTCAATATATATCTGCACACAAGAATAGTGAATAGTTTCCAGTCTAGTTAGCTATGAGCAGATAAAATGGAATGAAAGGTTTTTTCTTGAACATAAAAATCAAACCCTGAATATCTGGGTTCTTTTTGGAGTATATCTATATACACAATATGTGTGTGTGCCTTATACATATATATATATATATATATATACATGGGGAGGGGCGTGTGCACACAAAAATATGTATATATGCATGTATCAAATATTCAGTCAAAAGAACAGTGGAGATCTGACGTGAATGATCAAAGTTTTAAACAGATATACGAGATGAGCATTTGTGAGGTGGGACCTCCAACAACACATCTGCTGAGACACATACAAAGAAAGTTGACTGGCCAGTTAACTTAATAATATCATGGAAACTATATCAAAAACCTGAACTGATGGACAGAATGCCTTGGAATAACAAACAACAATTACTAATGTACTTTCAGCCAAGATCTTTCTAACTGTATTATATAGTGATTGAAAAATGCCTGTTCTGATAAGAAATTTTGTTAAAGTTATATTGTGGCTTCAATATGGGCTGTATTTAAAGCCCATTTACAGCTAGTTACAGTTTTGGTTCACTTCAGTGTTTCGGAGAACAGTGTATTTTGGCAAAAGAGGAGAGATACAAAAAAATTCCTCATTTATTTTCTGTCTTTAGATATTAGAACTGTGTAAACTTTACCACCTTTAGTGTTTACTAGTTGATTTTTTTTTTTAAGGTAATGATTTTAATTATCTGTAATTTTGACAAAACAGAGTCATTAAAGCTGAAATTTTCCATTTAAGGTTACTTTAATTTGTTTCATCTTGATTTTAGCAAAAACAATTTAGAGAAAATTTTGTTTTCCCTAATATGAAAATAAATTCTTATTGATGATAGATTCTCATCAACTATTAATTGGAAAGCTATAGAAAATCTGTGCTTTCAAAACATGCAAAGTTAAAAAATAACAGGGACTGTTCTCACAGAAATCATGAGCTAGCTATGCCTGTGGATATTTGCCCAAATTGTCTGCTTTTAAAAACATGTTTAGAAAAGTGTTTATGTGTTTATAAAAGACAGCTTTACCATAACTGATAAATTACATTTGTACTGAGAATGCTTCAGACTGAGGCCATTGGATATTTTCTTAGCAACATCTGAGGATCATGTGTGATCCAAGTCTGCTTATTAACACTGATAGTAGGAGCCATTCTCAGGCTCAGTTCTTCCTTCTTCCTTTCCTCTCCAGTCTCAGCTTCCCTAGAATAAACCTGGGATTATAGCAACAACACAAAACCATGCTCACAATTAAAGCAGCTGAATGAAAACCTGTAGAACAAAATAATATTCTTTCCTTAGCTATGGAAGTCCTATGTGCTAATGAGCAAGTTATTTGAAACAGGCTTCTTATGGATGGCCATTAATAAGGTCATATAATTAGTGATCACCTGATTTCTGACCTAAGGTCCTGATATGCAGACTTACTGAATGGTAAATTCTGCAGCAGAAAGTCAGCAGGGGCTTTGCTTTAAGCTACTGCACCATTGAGCTCTTTGGAATGCTAAGTAGGCTGGAAAGCAGGTCATGGGTAGCTCAGTTTGTCAACCAAGCTGAGTGGCACTTTGACCTTAATCTCCATGTATGACAGCATATGACAGCATGTCACCATCTCATTTCGCAAGGTGATCTAAAAGTAAATATTTTTAAAACAGATAAAGCAGGGATGTCTGCCATACAAAAGCAACAAAAGACATTGTTGGAAATTCTGGAATTGAAATGGGTTGATACAATGCAAATGGAAGTGCAGAAAAGCAAATATTAAATTCACAACCTCATCTGTTGACTCCAATCCTGCTTTAAGTCTTTGAATCTCCCCAAGTAAGGCAAATATAAAAAAAAAAATGCCCTGGGCATTTGTATAGTGTGAAGTTGGATCGAATGATCAACAATCTATATGCTATTTCCTTCTTGAAGTTCACAATTAATGCATGACACATCAACGGACAGATTAAAAGACAGAAAAAACCATCTGGATTCTCTCTCTTCTAGGATGTGGTTTTCTAGTGTACAGAAAGAGGACTTTTCATGCAAATATGGAAATTTAGTTAACTTTGTTACTTTGTTAACTAATTTTGCTTATAGTTGTGGTTGTAGAAGTTCAACATGCATCAGATTCAATATGAATCAAATTCAATATGTTACTTGAAATGACATTTTCATTCCTACAGTAATGAAAGGGAATTAAATATATTTTTCCTCAATTATAATTATGCTTGTCTTTCCAATCTAGGCTCAGAGAAAATTTTGTGCATATGCATCACTATAAACAGCTTTCCTTTCCTTCAAAAGAAAGACTAAATTTTGTTTTTCCTGTTGCTTTTACCTTTTCTTCCTGCTATACTCAAAATTATCATGATACCAAGAGCTCTTATTTTCAGGGAGCTGGGAAATACAGACTGTCGTTAAATATTATTTCATGACTCAATTTGATGAATTAACTGTAAAGTGACCTGTTACTCTTCACTCGGCAGTTTCTGAAACTATGAAAATCTGAGCATGATCATTTTTTTCACTGCTTGAGCTTCAAAACTTGAAAAACCTGCAGATTCAACATGAAGTTTGGTTAAAATCAAAAATTCTTGCCCACTCTTGTTTAAAATTCGAAGCTATTAATTATTTTCAAAGGTTTTTGACAAAGCAGATTAATCCAAACATAGATCTGTAAAGAAATCTCAGATTACTGGATGTAGATACAATATTGCATTTCACAAGACTGATCAAGAAACACTCCAGTTGAGGCAGACGATGGCATTTCTGTGATGTGTGCAAACCGCTACTCTGTGCTCACACTGTGAATTTGCTTCAAAAAAGGATGTATAAAAGGAAAATAAATAATTGGCAAGGCTGCAAGTCAAATTTAATCAGGTCATTAGTTCAGAAACCCAATGGAAAGCTTAATTAGATATGAGTTATCTAATAATTGTGAGTGTCTCTGATGTACATTTGTTTGGACATCTATTACTAAGGGTCCCTATCATTGTTCTAACCTTACAGCTAAATTAAGGAACAACCCCTTTGAGTACTATGTCAGCTTCCAGCTATCTACAAATTATATCAAATTATTAATGTGAATGTCAAAAGAGATGAATTTTTTTGTAAAAATTCTGGCAAATTTTTAGTGGTTGTATTTCCTGTTTTCATGTATGCTTGGCTTGAGTAAGTTTGATACTACATCTTTGGATGTCTTGCAATCTCAGGTACTCACTGGTGTCCCTGGTTAATCTGGCTTTTCACTCTGACCTGACGTAGAACCCTTGCCTCTGTCTACACTAAATATACCCACGCATAGCAAAGTTTCACATTTCTTTCAGCTTTTCACCAACGCTTCTCTGTTTGACATAAAATCTAACTTCAAACCTCGAACAAGATCAAATTTCAACACAGAAGATATGAATATAAAATTATAAAATATATGCCATAGCTTTTGTATAGTCAGCTGATATATTTCTGCCTCTTGGGCTCTGAATTTATCCTATCCAGTATCCACTTCTGTCATTACAAGGAAGAACACACAGGTATCCTTCTAGGAAGAGTAAAAAATACAGGCACACTATGCATTTAGATTAAAAATTACTTGTAGAACTAAAGGTAGAAATCTATTCCCATATTTATGGTAAATATCAAAATAAATGCCTGATATTCTGCACTCAAAATTGCTATGTCAGGAAAATATGCTTGTGCTACTTACTGTCAAATACAGACTTGTGAACTAAAGTGAATATTTGTAAACATTAAATGCAGTATTTTTCTTCCTACGAGTACCAAGAAATGTAATTAAATTTTTCCCAAAAGACATATTTATGAGTTGATTAGACAAACACTTGTCACTACAGCAAGTAGGTGTGAAAGACCTTTCAGGGTCTCAAACAACAATCAGTTTCTCTGTTTCTGATTTTACATATATCTTACTTGGAAACTTTAGTTTCTGTTTAATCTTCAGGACAGTTACTATATTTTAATGAAGCAATCACCTCAGAGAGCACCTCAGAGTGCTTCAACATGGGCTGGGTAGCACTGTGGACAGGCATATCAAAGCCCTGTGTTAGTCCAACAACTTAGATTTATTGCACTGAAAATTAAAAGGGGAAAAAAATGAGACTGAAAGAAAAAAACAATAGGACATCTTCCCTTAAACTCAGATGAGATGTTACGAAGAAAGAATCATGCTGAAACTTATTTGAACTTCTCTGTTTAAATAAATACAGGAGTATTCTGTCTTTGTAGTGATAAGGCACGAAGATTCAGCCTTTCTATTGGGCCCAAGGCAAAAGCCATGGGTCAAAGCATAATCAAAAATTATCTCCTAGCTCTTCCTAGCCTTTTTTTTTCTTGTTCTCCCCACTCCTAGAGACGAATCCTCAATCGATGGTCTCAGAGCCTCAGATTATCTGTCAGACAGAGAAAAACTGTCTCAAGCAACGAGAACCTCTAATCAGATATTGACAGGTAAGATGTTCTGGGTGATAAAAATAGATTTAAAATCCAAAGTGGCATTTTTTATTAGAATCATGGCCTAAATCTTGAAGTCATGATATAAGATAAATTATACAGTCTGAGTCTTCCAAACAATTTATTAGCTTTCTTAAATATAATGAATATAATTTTCCTACTTAAGCCAAGGTCAAATGCCCACAGAGCAACAAAATTCTTCATATTTTCCTCTAGATTGATTGAAAGACATTCCTTCATAATATAAACAGCTTCTACCTGATTTGAAAAACTTGCAAGTTTCAAAGTTATATAGAAAAATAGGAAATACTGACAGAAATGATCATACTCTACATCTAACTAGGATATCATTCTAACTGAGCCCAGTGTAGTATTTAACAGCTAACTTAAAGAGTTTCCTACAACTAGAAAACACTACTCAGCTTCAAAACTCAGTTAAGGCTTACCTTAAATTAATGCAGTAAGTTATGCATTCCAAAAGATCATGTTAGGTGATAGAGAAAGAAACCACAAGTAAACAAGAATTAAACCTTCACCAACTAACTGTAAAAAAATTAAATACAAATGAAACTAATACTATCCACTGAGAAATAGATAGTTTATACATCAATCCAGCTTGAACTAATGGGTAAACAATTCACGATTCATAGCACAATCCTACTAACACATTCAATTGGTTGAGGAAGAAAAGGGAGAAGCATACCTTCAAACTGACACCCTGTATAACTTCAGTATTGAATCAAAGTAACTTATATTTATATAAAAATATTACCCTTATGATGATAATGACCTTGATGCTGCTTTGTTAAAGCATTTAAGCCTGTGCATTAATTATTTTCCGGAAAGAACAGGACACTTTAAAAGGAGAGAACAGAAATCCCAAATAACAAAAAAATCGTATATATATATA
>VZTE01004406.1:2462809-2565253 GCA_013397775.1 Eulacestoma nigropectus
TTTTTCCCCCCCCATATTTGGCTTTGGGTTCTAGAGGACAATAGCCACTAGCAAAGAGGACTTCAAAATATCTGCTGCAAAGTACAAATGAATGAGAGATGGAAAAGGAAAGTTATCATTTTTATACAGATACATCGCATATATGCACATAGGGTTTCAGCCCAGGAAACATCCTTCCTAAGAGGATGATGACAAAAAGTCATTGACTGAATGATGCAAGATCAGCCAAAGTTAACATAAAGTGCTGTATCAGAGAAAGAGCGAGTGTTGAAGGAGGGAGGTGGGTTACGCCTGGAATGGAAATGTGGTCAAACTGTGTGGTGCAGAGAGCCCAAACAGTGAATAAGCGGAGTGTTTATAACAGATGTGCAGTAATGACAATAAAATAAGAGATATAAGACATAACACACATCCCACAATATCTTGGGTGCTATTTGATGTATATCTCAAATACCAGAATACAGTAGAAATGAAAAACACATAGATTTTTGTAAATGAGTTTAAAAATATTGCTAGAAGAAAGGAGAGCACAAAAAAGAAAGACAAATGAATAAGGAATCTGTCCTCTGCACTCATGGCACAAAATTCCATGTAGATCAGTATCTTGAGGCCGTACTTACCAGGCCAATGCTAAGAATAAAATACAACTATGATTCAGAACAGCTTTTATAAAATATTTTGTGTTTATAGGGTAAGTGTATTACAGAACACTTGGAAACATAAAGTAAAACCTTATTTTGGATTATTGAAGTATTTTCAAAGTGCTGTGGTCAAATAATCTAATTCACATGAGAATGTGGATTAGACTAATTGTAGACAAACTTTCCTCTAACTGTTAAAATTATACGCAAAATAGACATCTACATTTTCGTGCAATGATGTGCTAACTCAAATTCAGACCCTGTTAAGGTAGGATATGATAAAATAAACTTGACCTTTTCAATTCTATTAAAAAAAATATTTTAGTGTAAATATTGTAAAAGCAATCAACAAATTTAGTGTTCTGAGCAATTATTAGATAGTTTAAATCAAATGTATATACCCATATTGCACGTGTATAGAAATTGAGGTCATAGCTATGAAAGTAAAAATGCAAATGAAATATCCTTTCACTTATTAATATATAATCAAAACAGTATAATGAAAATCATCAGAGCTAAACTAATAGCAATAATAGCAACAATAGCAATAATAACAACAAAAAAATCCTATAATGAGATTCTAGGCTGTACCAGTATTTAACAATTCTCAGGAGAAATACATTCACTTCAGTCTGCTTACAACATCCAAATAAAACCTTATCAAGATAAAGAAAACTTTCCAACACAAACACAGAAGACAATTCCCTATATTTTCACTATATTCCTCTTGAAGATTTTTTTTAAACCATCAAAATAATTCTGGCAAGGCATGACTTATAATTTACTGCATATCCAAAATTTAACTAAGCATTTAACTAAGCCTGTGCATTTTCTCTTGTAATACTCAAAAAGATTTTATCAGCTTTGACTGTTTATAGGCTTTGTTGATAGAACCTCTTTATGAGCAAAGAACACCAATTAATTAAGCCTCACAGCATCCATTTGGAGCAGAAAAATGACATCTACTTTACAGATAGAGAATTTCATGAGTTCACAGAAGTCAAAACAAGGTCATAAATGGTCAGCTGTGGAACTGCCACTGAATTAAAGGTTAATCTCAAACTATGGTAAAGCTCATGTTAAACTGAGAGGAGGCAAATTTTACTTCATTTTCCAGATTCACAGTGCCAGGCACTAACTTGTAATTACAAGGATTTTGAATTAACACTGGCTTGGTTTTTTTTCTCCCAATGTAGATAATTTCCATGTTTTTTAAAGTTTGCTCTCTTTTTCAGATCAGTTATCCCCAAGCATTTGGTTCATCAGTAGATACCTGCTCTGGCTGTCTCTACAAAGCAATGAACTGTCAAATAAACTGCATAATTGCTACTTCCTGATCCTAGCACTGTTATGCTATAGTTTTAATTTTCATAGATTGTGGGTGGCTAGGACATAGACCCAGACTGGCAGGGAATGTGAATCGTTTATTAAAAAGAAACGAGCTGGTTTTATACCCTTTTTCAAGGCACAGTATTTCCTTACATGGTAATTCTCACTACGTGACCTATCCCATGTTGGTGTGTCAGCAATGAGCTTTCTGAATGTCCTTCTATGGGGTGATCAGGCGCTGTTCACCCGTCTGTCAGCTTCCGGCAGCTCCTCTCCGTAGGGCTCTGCCGTGTGACACCTCCTCCCCCCAGGGGCCGGGGGAAGACAAACCTCTCTGTGCTGCTGTGTGCTCCTTTGTGCTGCCGTGTGCTTCTTTGTGCTGCCACGTGCTTCTTTGTCCCACAGCCTATAACCCAATTCTATCTTACCTCTCCCCACAATAGATTTCCTTTAGCATCTTACATTTAGAGTCCAAGGTACACCATTTATAAAATGATACATCATTTAAGCAGGAATGTGCTTTATTTTCACCGGAAAGCACACACACTTTTTTGGATACATGCAGATTCCAAAGGCAATTGTATCATTGCTTTCAATTCACTCAACAGTTTTGATATTTAACTCAAATTTTGTTTTTATTAAGAGATATTTTTGCAGCATTATTTTATATTCCTTCCCAAACCACGTATGTTGACAATTTAATTAACGGGTTGCATTTACTAAGACTTGTATCTTCAGGTAAATGTTAACAATGTGAATTCCTCTCATGTGTAGAAATCGTCTGTACACTGAACAAAAGCCAGATTTTATGTATGGACAGTTTTGTAAGGTTTTAAGACATGAGCATGGCTTCAAATGCTCTTTAGTAATAACCCCACAAGGGTAGATTTATTTAGTCCCAAAACAACACTGATTCTCTGTCTCCCAGCCTCCCATTATTAGTGTACCATGCACAGCAGTAAGCTCTGAAGTTTCATTATGTTCACTTGCTTCTCACTGCACAGCGTATACAGGTGGTTGACAGCCAATCTGACACCTGTCCTAGCACTGGATGGCTATTCTCTCCTTATTGACGTTATCTGAACCTCCACCAGCGGGTTTCAGCTGGAAAACAATGTTTAGACACTTGCTTGTATTCTCCTTTAAGTAGGTGAGCCTATTAACCTAGCTCCTTTGTGTAGATGATAAGATTGAGGTGTGTACCCAAGTAGAGTGTCTAGTTAATTGTGCAGTGGAAACATGCTACTAAACACCAGTATCAAAGCCACTTGTAAATCCCAACTTAATTTTTCTCACTGCAGCTAAAGAAACTGGAATCACTTTAACTTAGATCCTGACAGACAGCAGAGAGGAGTAAGTAAACAAACAGAAGTAGGGTTTAGCTTCTTTTAAAACCAAAATAAACAAAACAAGCTTTTCAGACTTTCCCATCTTCCAATCAAAAAACCAAAAAAATTAAAGTGCCGTCTAAATTGACATACATAAATAGTAAAAAAGATTGCAAAGGCATTTACTTAATTAAAAATGAGGCTTATTTTATTAACCAGACTTCAATTCAGCTCAAGTGAATACGAACTAATTAGAATTGGTGTATTTCCTACATTTATATAGGGTCATGGATTCATCTGAAAAACTCTTTACTTATGATGTCTGTGCATGATGTATTACATGATACAGCTATTGGCCATATTGTTTTGACAAATTTTAAGCAGGGTACTCCCTTAACCATTATAAAATGTTCTATTAAGGAAAAAAAATGGTTCCGTATGACCAGACCTTTCAGGAAGACTTGGAGATAATTCTTTCTTTATTCTCCTTGGGCAACTCCTTATTCTCCACAGCAACTCTTGATATTTTAGGTCTCAGTTTTTCAATTTCGGCTAAACGGTGCTGGTTTTTGTCTCACCTTCATAGAAGACTCATTTGCAGGAAGCAACAAACATATGAATGGTGACACAGGCGTGGTTTAACCTTTCTCAAGTTAATATGGGTCTTGGGTCAAACTTTTCTCTGTGTAAGCAAAGCTATACAGTATTATAACTCTTCTATGAGCTATGTAAGCTCTTTTTCTTTACACTAGCAATCAAATTTTTTCTTCTTTTTTTTTTAAGAATAATGTTAAGTTGACAAAAGTCAGAATTAAGTTCAACAAAGACAATAACAAAATGAAGTTTTCCCGTAGTTTTTTAACATTTGGAAATGCCATTCTCACAAATGCAGCATGTGTCACAACACCAGGGTACCCAGAGCTCCCATTGGCTTACAATGATTTATTATAAGCAATAATTCTGTATCCTAGCAGTTGCTGGAGCAAGGCTGTGCTAGAGGCCTATGCACATACATATTGGAATTAATGAAGCAGCAGTTTATGCTGTTGCAAACAGCTGGGGGTGCTTAACTTGTTTTTCTCTACAGAATTTTTGGATTTCATTTGTTTCTAGCAGTTATGGAATGCAATAAAAGGAAGACTGGTGAATGAAGAGAAATGTAGCTATGTAAAATGGCAAAATCTGGACCTAGGTCAACAAAATATGCTCCTCTGATAATACAGATAAATTTATTTTTATATTTTACATTGTTTTATCAGTTCTACTTTCCCCCAAAATGATGCATTTGATGTCAGTAAGATTAAAGACAGCTACAGATATAGCTGCACAATACATCGGGCAGCATGATACGGACCTTCAGCATTTTGCTGATCAAGTCTGCCTCAAAACAAGAAAGAAAATAAAAATGGGATTTTAGCTGGGACAGCATGTTCTTCATATGGTTCGACTCTCTCTAGACCTGTGCTATTATTGTGTCCAGGGCTCTTAAAATGCTTGGAACTGCACTATGCTGTGAGGATATGACACCTCTGTTTTGCGCCTTATCTGGAATTTCTTTCCTCCTGAAACCACTCTTGTACATAAATTGTACTCACAACAGGAATTTGTGGTAGTTACTGTGGGCAGCTCCACAGCTCCAGAACATTCTTAGGGCAACTGGCATATTTTCACTTTTAAAGTTCTTAGCAAAATAAAATTTTAAAAAGAGGAATAATGAGGCAATAAATGTAAAACCATGCACCTGAGAATGGATTTTAATAGCACTGTATCAAATTGCTTAAGAACATCCAAACAGCCCTGAACTGCTGCTGCAGAGCACTAGTTAAGAACAGAATGAGGGAGGCAAAGATGAGAGTTTCAGCAGCTGATGAGAGGTTGAAGGGCAGCTGCAGAAACTGGAACGTATGTGATGCTTCATGCAGAGACTGTGGGTTCTGCAGCTGCTTAATTCTCTATAGAACATTCCTTTCCTCATGAATATTCCTTTATTCACTGTATCTCCTCCAGCGGGGTTGGCAGTGCCACATCACAGGATCCTGTCTAGTACTCTTCAGAGTCTAACTTGCTATTGCTTTTTAAGTCAGCTAAAGCTCTGAAATGATTGGTTATAGCTGGGGCATGTTTTGCTTGCTCTCCTGTCTTCCTTAGGCTATTCAAATGAAGGCAGCAGCTGCATTTTGCCATTCACAGTCATTTATGCCTAAAGGCTCATGTTTCCTGTCAAAAGCTGGAATCAGTGATTGTATATGATTTTTGTTCTTTAGTTTAATCGTACATCACCAATATGTTCTCATAGCATTTTCCATCTAGTAATAACTTTATTGATCCACTCTTCAGTCTTTCATCTTTCCATGCATCTAAGTACACTGTAAAAAACTTCCAGTGATCATTTTGTATCTTAAATTACACATAAATACATATTATAGAGCTATTCAATAACCACTCAGTATCAACAGGCTTACTATACAAGGGCCCAAGACAGCCAAACATCCGTAATTGTCACTGGAAATAATCAAAGCTAAAAAGGAACAGAACTAGGTTGCTACCATCTGCTTGGTCTGTTTCCCATTGCAGATTGAAAATGAAAAAAAAGAAGAAAGGAATTAGAAATAATAAGCAAACATGAAAGGAAAAGAATCCCATGATCAAAACAGCAAACAATAAAAAAAATTCCTTTTTTCTTAAAATAATATTAATTCATGAGCAGTGAATTTAACCTTTATACTTATTTTGTTTAAAAGATATTTTTTAACAATTAAGAATTTTATATTCTTACATTCTAGACATCCTGATCAAGATAAACTGTAATATCTAAAAATACTTACTTTGATATACTGCCCTCTTTTTCCTTCATGGTTTTTCAAAGAATCAAATATATCTGTGTTGAAATTAAATCTTCTACTGCATCCGTGCTTTCAGTTTCTATCACATTCTACTGCCTCACAGCCCACAGTGCTGGATTTCTAATATTGCTAATATCACTTCCATAGCAACACACTAAGATATCATAAACTTGGCATTACAGCTTCATTCCTAGATTAGGTCTAAGGTGGAGCTGATTTCAAAGGCAGCTCATATTAAAGCATGCATACACGTAAGAATCAAAAGTAATTGCCATTGGGATAGGGATAGTGGCTTTCAGAGTCCTGCAAATCAGTTTCACAAAAAAGATGTCCCTTTTCAACTCTGACCAAGAACAAAGAACTTGCTTTGTTAGTGATGTTTAGAATATATTTCCCCAGCCATCCTTAAAGAGAGAACCATATAATCACAGGGATACAATTACTAAGAAAGATAGTATTACTTATGTTTTTCACATGCTGGATTCAGTCCATTAAACAGTGGATACAGCACAGCGTAAAATGAGGGCAAAATTTGGGTCCATCCTTTAGTTGCAAATATCAAAAATGCACAAATGAATGTACAGAATGAAAAAGTGAATAAGAAGGAATTCAGCTTCAAACACTGCCAAAATAATTTTGTCAATAAATCTCTTTATTTTTAAGCACAAAATGTAATGTGTTAAGTAGAACACATATCATTTGGTCAGCATTCTGGCATATCCTATGATATATAATGACTAGGGACAAATGGGGTCCACTTGTTACTTCCTGGCTGGAGTCCTAAGTAAAATTTTAGAAGAAGTATAATGCATGAAACCATATACAGGCTGTACTGCCACAGGCCTTGCAAATGCGTGAATATCTCAGAAATAAAAGATGTTATTTTAGGAGTAACTAAATCTACATTGGTTTTACTCTGTACACTTTTCATTGACATCAGGCATGATCACAGAGGAAAATACTTCTACTCTGTCGGTCTCAACACAGGTTTACTTTGAGGTTCATCAGGAAAACAGAACATCCAGATCTCTTGATTATGAAATAGCATGTGGAAAAGAAAAATCCACTTTTATTTATTTATAAGGCATTCAAGAAGGTTCCTCTTACAGCTCAAGATAACAGGAAAGGCTCTGTAAGGATGAACTCAAAGCAAAAAAAAACAGTAAACAGGGTGAGCAGTTTTCAGCAGAGAACACCTCAGGATTTGTACTGCTTGTTTCTTTGTTTAGTAAATCCACAACTTGTCTGAGAAGGTGAAGAACAAAGTTTCACAATACAAGGTTATTGAGGATCGTGAGGAAGGAGCCAAATGTGCACAATTTCAGGGAGGGAAAAAGGCTGAACAATTATACTATAAAATGGCAGATAAAAATAGATGTAGAAAGACAGTGATGCATATGGAAAAAAGTCTGAATTTCACATACAAAACAATTAATGCTATGCTTTCTCAGGAGTGGTTTTCACTACTTTGGCTCAAAGCTCAGGAGCAATGAAAAAAAAGGAATTGAATTGAAGAAACAATAAGGAAAAGAACAAAATGGAAAGCATTGTTATGCTGTCATTGAAATGCATCATGCACTGATTCTTGAATATTGTATGCAATTGGATTTCGTCTCAGTAATTTTGTGGAGTAACTGGGAAAAGTCCAGAGAAGAGCAAATGGTATGATTTAAAACTAGAATTCTTCAGTCAGGAAAAGAGACAGTTTATAGGAAGAAAGATGAACACATATATTATTAAGAAAAACAAAGAGAGGAAAGAGGAAAAGAGTAATTAATAACCTTTTCCAAGAAGTATGGAAGAGGAAATTAAACAAGAATGCAGACAGAAAACAATTGTGGTGAGTTTTGGTTAACTTTTGTTGTTGTTTGGTTCGCATTGTTTTGGTTTATCTTGTTTGTTTGTTGGGTTTTGGTGTTTTGTTTGGGTTTTTTGTTTTGCAACCGCATGGGCACATGTTTAATCAACCTGTGGAACTTCTTGCTGTAAGATCATGAGGACCCTAGAATCTTATGGAGGTTAAACCTCCCTAGAACTGAAAAATGCAAGGACTGTTAAAAAGCTGAGAAAATAACATGGCTGATCGAGTATCTGAGGCACAAACTGTGGGCTGGAAGAAGCATGCTTGGGAGTTCAGGCTAACACCCTGCCCTTGTCAGCCTTTGCTTTTATAACACACTTCTGCCAGTGGGCAGCGTGGCTGGCATTTCCAAAGAGATCTGATATATTTTCCCAAAGGTCACTGGATGTCTTTCTAAGCTCCAATGAAACTTTTAAGTACTGTTACTTCACATACATCCTTTATACCCTTTTTTTTTTTTAATAGCAATATGCCCCTCTGCAGTGTTAGACCTACTTGCATCAAGCTCATGTATTCAGGAAGAATATCGGCCAGTGGCCAACAGCCTGCACTTTTTCCTAAGGTACGGGGTCAAGGAAATACAAAACTGGAGAAATACTGCAGTTTGTGCTTCGAGCAGTGCAGTGTGGGAGGAAGCACCCTAGACTGCATGCTGCCTGGGAAGTGGGCTCTTGCCCACAAAACCTAAATTTTAAGTTCTGCCTTACAAATTGTGACCAGAGGCCTAATTCAGTAGGCAAGACAGAACCAAGCCACAGCTTCACATTTATTTAGTCTATGATTTGTCTTTCTTCCAACATGGATTAAAGGAACTGACAACTCCTTACTCTTTTCAGGAAAAAGAAACAGCAATTTTTCACTTTCAGGGACAGTATATTAATTAACCATTAATTAAAACATGTCAAACAAGGATTTCAACAGTTAGAAACTTTCAGTTTAATATCAAGTATCAGGCAGATATATATACTGAAACTCACTGAAAAAAGTATAACCTAGAAAATGTCCTGGAAAAGGTAATTTCCACTTATGCATGTTAATAATCCTAATTGCTTTCAATTGTAGTTAGTATTTTATGCGAGGAAATAAAAAAATTGTTGGGTTTTTTTTGGTCAGTGTTCCTTCAAAATAAATATTTTTGCATAACAAAATGAGAACATGAATTAATGAGCAGGATAAAAAGATTCTTTCCCCCAGTTTCTTATTTCTGCATCTTTGTGATATTTAACCTTTTTTTTTTATTTTCTATGCTTATAATTAAATATGTCTGTTATAATTTAAACTTGAATTTTCAGTCATGCAAATGTTTAAGCAGCATGGCAGAAGTGATCTCTCAATTCCAGATGCTATGTGAGAAAAACCTTACAGTTCACTTCACCATAGATATTCTTTTAAAAATGAAATCTTAAAAGATTTTTTCTATCTGCATGGATTAACTTGTTTCTGCAACTGAAAGTATGAAGGTATTCTGACTAGATGAAAAAATAACATTTCTGGGGCTGAACTTTATTCTCCACTGAGATACAATGCCTGATCTTGGTTGTATTCCAAGGAAGTTCTACTTTTACTTGCTTGGGAAACATATCAAGATCTAAACCTGATATACATTAAGTACACTGATTTACCCAGCTGCTCCAGAATCATATCACTCCAATTTAAGAACAAGACTATATACCTAAATATGACAAAATTCCAGAATTTGACAGAAAAAGGATCTGTAAAACACTCAGCAAGGTACTGATATCCAAATCTAACACTTCTCAAAGGCTGGTTTACCACTGGTTACCATTTTCATTCAGTAAAATTAAATTCCTTGACATTTCTTATTTTGCAGAAGCAAAAAAATACCAATCATGTAACTTTAGTTTCTGGATTCATTCACCAGCACCACTGTAAAGGATTGTAGTGATTTTGAGATAATACTGTGATCATACTTACCGTATCTCCTTCATTTACTGTGAGCTCCATATTATTCTAAAATATGCAGGGTTTTTTTATTACAACTAAGCAAAAAGGGAGGAAGATCCCACATGTGCTTTGCAGTTCTATTTCACACTCAGTGCATCTCTTTTCCTGCTTAAGATGTCAAATACTGAGTGGTCTCATTTGTCACTACTCTGTCAGCATATTTAGTTTTGTGGACAAGCGTTTTACTTTTGCAGATAAAACCATGGTTCTGCTGTCCTGCTGAAAGGAGTTTTGAAATATAGATACATATTTTGCATGCCTGTCATATATGCACCTTCAAATGTACAAAAATAGGATTTTCTCTCCTAAATTTCACATGAATCTGAGCTGTTGTCTCGTCCTCCACCAAAAGTTAGCTACTATGGGACAGTAACAAGCTCAATGCCACACAAATTACCATTTCAGATTACCATTTAAAACAATTGTTTTCTCTCCAAGACTTGTTTAGAATACAAGAAAGAAATTCAGATTTTTTTTTGTTATTTCTTAAACTAATCTGTATTCTCAGTGACATGTATAGAGTAAACCATGATATGTACTTTTTCTTTAGCATTTGTCTTTAATGGTTATTTGTTGCTTCTGTAATATTCAAGTGATAAAAGCATATTTCCTGCATTTACTTGCATTATTTCATCTAAAATGGTCACGGCACTCCTTCGATTAGCAGCTGAAGTCTGCTACAATAACTCATATATTGTGGCATTTGTCACCGATACTGAGACAGTGTCGTAAAACCTGATGCATTTGAGGCTCTCTTTCTTTTTCCTGAAGAGGTGATTTTCCCCTTCAAATAGCTCAATACCTATTTCCACTCAGTAACAAAGTGAACAAGAAAATAGGTGAGTAGCTGAAATAAAATATCCTGCAAATGAAGAGTATCCTGACATAGCAGCTCATTTAAAAAACACAAGTATATTTCAAAGCATTGGCTTTAAAAATAGACCCAAACAGGATGAATGAGCTAAATATTTCAATTGCTGAAATTTATATTTGGTTTAAATGTTTTGACAGAGTTTTTAGTTTAGAATGATTTTTCCCTATTTCTGTGATAATGGAAATTGTAATGAGATACTTTATCTATCTTAGTGAGAAGGCTCGTCTTGTCTGACTGGCTTTTGATAAATAGCAGGAGCACAGACTGGAAAAAAATTGAAATAACTAACAGATAAACCTACTTATAGCTGAAACCTTGTACAAATATTGTAACTAGAAGCTCTCATTGACTGTAGTCAAAAGATCAGGTCATTCAAAAAGTCTCCAATTTTCTTTTGGTCAGAACAGTAATTTTTCAATCTCTCATAAGAATTTTTTGTCATGTTTACCTAGTCATCCCGTACACCCAGATTCCAACAACATTTTCTAACTCAGGTACAGAGTCAACAGATGAAGAGAAACTGCTCCTCTAGATGAATATAAATTTAAAATTTATTTTCTTCCTTACACTAAGTTAAAAAGACACCTCTTGCCACACTGGATAAAAAAAAAAATCTCTTTCAGTTTCAACTGCTGCAATCAATAAAGTAGTTTTGTGCATTTCTGACATAGTAAACCTCGGTAAGATGGTAATACATTTTAGATATAGCATGTCTCATATTCCTGTGTGTGATACGCATGCCTTAAGATATCTGTGGTTTAGTTTTCTTCAGTGGTTTGCATTTTTATAATAAATACATTATTTCTAGTAAGCATATTTTATGTGAGGCTTAACTATTAAAAAAATGATAAGACTGTAACTAAGTCCATGTAGTTTTAAAACAGATGTTTTGATGAATGTAAGAAAGCATGGAATGAAGAGGATAGAACAGGAAACAGACAGTGTTCTTCATGACTACTCACTTTTTTCTCTTTTCACTGAGGTCCTCTTTGCAATGTCGAGGTCCACTCTGTACTGGATCTGTATGTGGAGAGAACTCATAAAATGCCAAGATGTCAGAGGACAGCAACTGGGGATGCTTATTATAGAGTTCAGTTCTTCAAACCTGACTGGTCTGATCCCATAATAACTGGAAACATGGGGGGCTTGTTGTTCAAACAGATATGACTAAGCAAGTAAAATTCAAAATATTTGACTTATATGTTTTATAAAATATTTGATATTAACATCTGTATACCTTATCAGAAATGAGATATTGGATACAGGTTTTTTTTTTCAAGTAGAGTAAGTCATGAGTACAAATAACTGCTCTGTCTCCAATGCTGTGTCGCATGTTAACATGTTAAGCTCTGAAAAAAAAAGTTTTAAATTGCTCTGTGCTACCTCTGCCTTTATTACTGATCCACATGAAAGAGGTGTGGCCCAGAGCACAACAATTCTGGAAAATCTATGATGAACCTGAAAAAATAGTAGACAAGTCTTTGTAATCAATGCCTTCTAAATTTTTGGAGGCATATGTGTAAAACTTTAGTTTTGATATATATTCTATTTTTAGTCATAAAAATACACAGATTGTTCAATTTTCATTAAATATTTTGATATTGTCCTCATAAACCAAGCCCAAAGTTATATAGGGAAATTGTTTCAAATGAACTTGCAACCTTTTGGGAAAACAACCAAAACACTCCAAAAACCCCACGAAGAGGATAAAAGAAGTACCTAAATTAAATGGCTTATGGTGTTTTATTATATTAATAAATAGCGTAAGAACTGAAGACTTGCTAAAATTGGCTTTGATACAAAAAATTAGAACTACTGCTCTTCTCAAGTAATTTTCTAAGTTTTAATATAGCTACATAAATGAAAGAAGTTTCAGTGCCATATATAATATACGATAGATGATAAAATATATCTTTGCTGTGATAATATTAATACCTTTGTTTTCAGAGTCATTCAGTCATCTCCCTGACGAAAAATTCTGGATGCTAATTTATAATCTTTTAAGAAGATTTATAGATTAAACTAATTTTCTTGCCTGTCTCTTGCCTGTTTAGAAAAAAGAATTTGCTGTCAAGAGAAAACCTTATGGCTATTATGCCATTAGTCATAACTGGTTGTCTTCTACACAGGAAAGACACTAACTGTTCTTGGTGCTGCATATGGAATTTTATTAATGTCACTAGCTGGAATAGAAAAGAGATATTTAACTCTGAAATATTTACTACTGTTGTTTGGTTTTTTTCAGAACTTTCATCATTTGTATTTTTATGTGTTAAGAATAGTAATGACCATAAGAAAAGTGGAAAGGATAAAAAAAGATGGATTCATCAGCTCCAACAAAGAAAAACTAGGGTTAATTCCCATATATGTTTTCACATGTCAATTATTTTCTTTACTTAGAATACTAAACAACAGTAATAAAACATTAAAGAATGGTCTATGCTCACTGTGCTTTTCATTTGGACAGGAACATTTTGCCACGAATGCTTGCCAGAACACACATTCTTATAAAACTTCTTTAACAGTTTGGCAAAGTAAATAGTTTCGCAATGTTAATATCAGAGAATCAGCAGGGTGTTGGTAGCTTTAGCTAAAAGTCAGTGTAAAAGGAGGGACTTAGGACAGTTCCAAACACAAGTTACAAATCTGCAGGGCTATGGTTCAGTTCAGTAAATACCATATAGCACCACGTTTAGACATGGGAATATTTACCGTGAGATTTCCCTACATAGAACTAAAAGCTATATAATAAACAGTTCCTACTCTTTCAGTAATAGGTACATGACCATGCAAGTCAGTGCCTAGTAAAAATAGAAAGATTCTAGCTGTGAAACAGAGAATACTTTTTTTTTACCAGAAGTATATGCCCCACCACAAAAAACGAGAAATAAAGTAGTGAAAATAAACCCATTAATTCACTCTAAACCATCAAATGTATAAAGCCGTTTAGCTCAAGATAATAAACAAAAACTGTCAATGACCAAATTATATGTATTGATATTAATCTGAATCTAACCAAAATGTTTTAGTTATATAAGTTTTTAAACAAATATTTAGAGAAGAAGAACTGTTCCCTTCTGACCCAAAATTTTAGCCCAAAGTACCATCTGCTCTAGAGAAAATGAAGGTCTGAATACGAACATATTAACTTATTTTAAAAGTACTCTAAATTTTTCAGTGATTGTGAAAAATAAAGTACAAAACTCATATATTTAGCAACGGAATGACTTTTTTCATGATGACTTAATTACTGATGAGCTTGAAATCTTCCTGATCAATGAAATAGAATTATTTAGAGTTATTCTAACTTAGAGTTATTCTAGGCAAAATAATTTTAAATTTGATCTCTCTGAATTTCAGTGAATACTGACAGTTTTTGATTATTTGATCCGGTTCCAACAAAGATAAATCAGGCTTAATTTTTTTTTTTATTTGAATTGAATTTGATTCAGCTTAATGATCGTGGTAATTCCAAGGCAGTGACAACACAGGGATGATATGAGCCTTAATGCAATGTACTCTCACTTGTAAAGCCATACAGGAAGTAAAAATTCTATAAAGCACATTAATACAGAAATTTGAATTGTTTAACAATTATGTTACACAAATACATTACAAGAAATATGTGCTTGACCTCTTAGGGTTTATGCTGGGACACTGGGAGGTCTTACAGGCTATTGTAGCACATGTACCTGTTTCTCCACCCATGAACAACTGCAGGAGGTTTGTGAGTACCTGATTAAATGTCTGCATGCTTCTCCTTCATTCTCTTTCCAAGTGTCTTCTTGATATAGATGACCACATCTATTTCTCTACCTATTTTGCTACAAATATGCCCTTCCTCTAGAACCAGAGAAGGCTTGGCTCTATTTTATTCCTGAATGACAAGTCATCAATGTTACTTGCATCGTCTCGATTTAATAAGTGGGGTCACATCAAGTACATTATATCCCCCAGGCAGCAAAAATTTAACAGCTCCATAAATGTGTCAAGATGACAAAAACCTCATAAAGTTGATATAAATTTAATATGAGTGACCACTATTCTAGATTTTCCCGCAGGTATCAGTAAAATTACTTTTTTGTCTTTCTTTCTTTCTTTTTATTAACAGCTTCCTGAGTTACCACATAGAAGAATACTTAAATTACAGTACAGTGCATTCCCATTTATTTTAGAAAGCATTTTAAATAAATTGATATCCATATCCTGTAACACATGCTGTTGGCAGCCTTCTTTGTTTTGTTCTGTAGCTGAGGTACAAATTTTAAATAATCAGAGCAATATTTCAGAGGATATGGATAAAAAAAGTTATTTATTTAGGTATTGAAAACGAACAATAAAAAAGTTGCATCTTTCAGATCTTTAATATTGCCTTTTCGACTCCACCTGTCCCCCAAGAAAAAAAAATTCAGTATTAGAGAATACTCATAAAACTGAAAGTTAGACTTGAATTTCAAAGCCCTTAGTCACAGCAAATGCCTACATATCAAAGACACAAATTTGGTTACTTTCTACATTTGTCTTGAAGTTCTTGTGAATTTTTAGGATTACTGTTAAAAGATAAATTGGGTAGCCTGAAAACACTGTAGAAAATAAGGTGTCTGAACAACAGTCCAGAATCCTTATTAAAATCAAGAACTAGTACGGTATGCAACACTGTTTTCAGTTCCACACCAAATCACAGACTAATAAATAACAGGGTAAAAGTTACTTTTATTTTTTGTCCGTGTCTTTCTGCTTTTTCTTGGAATATGCCCCATATTGTGAAGAATTGTGACAGTAGCAAAGAATTTTATTATTTTTTCCTCTCGGCATTTTATTTCAAGACAATCCAGTGACATTATCATAGAATCGCAGAATATCCTGAGTTGGAAGAGACCCACAAGGATCATCAAGTCCAAATCCTGGCCCTGCACAGGACAACGTCAAGAATCACACCATGCACCTGAGAGCCTTGTCCAAACACTTCTGGAATTCTGGCATAGCCACTTCCCTGGGGAGCCTGTTCCAGTGCCCAACCACCCTCTGCGTGAAGAACCTTTCCCTTGCCCGGCTGGCGATGCTGTGCCTGATGGCCCTCAGGACATCATTGGCCCTTTTGGCTGCCAAGCCACTGCTGACTCATATTCAACTTGCCATTGACCAGGACCCCTAGTTCCCTGTTTGTGGTGCTGCTCTCCAGCCTTTCATTCCCAACTCCATCTGTACATTCAGGGTTGCCCTGTCCCATGAACAGAAACTGGCACTTGTCCTAGCAATTTTTATTCAAAATTCTGACCATGTTAAATTTCCATCCTCTTTAAAACAGGACTCTATACTCTTGATGAAACCCTGACTGCATGGATCAAACCTAAATTCCCTTAGATGTCAGTAGAACCAAGATTTTGCCTGTCTGCTTTTTTAGTCCAACTTTAATTTTTCTTTGCATGCTATTTAGTTACTATTTTAAATTTTTAAGCTCCTTTTGCTTCTCTAGTTGATAGGATTGACACAATCAACAGAAACTCTAATGTTGCCATTTTGATAGATCAGTGAAAAGAATTTTGTCACATGAATTACTTATGTAGAAATACTTATTTCATACAAAGATGTTTTAAATAGACATTATTTTTTTAAAATTGCATAAAATTGTAGCTGCTATTGCATTCTATTAATACCCCTATTAGCACAGATTGCCCATTATTACTGCTGTTATGTTAACTATTTTTTGCTGCCAGACAAAACTAAATCAATTTCAATTTACAGGATAGAAGATTTGCCGTTCACAGTAAGAACAACATCAAGTTTCTCACAAAAAAATAATGGATATTTCCCACAGGATTACCTGAGTCTTGACAAAACTGTTAACAGGAAAAGAATTCAAGTGTAGCATATTGCTTTGAATTAATAGCACCCATCTGAATTGTAAAAGTAGAAAGTAAGTTTCTGCTGCACCTGTTTCACACTAGCTCCTGGATCATTCACATTTCTAAGCACTCCCTATCTTTCCCAAATTTGTGTCTTCCACTGTAGGCAAGGTCTTTATCTGTCAGTTGCTCATTAGCTAGGTTTTATTGAACAGGTTGCAGAAGCTAATCCACACTTTTTGCCATTGCAATGAGTTATGATTGGAGTGTTACCATATACCTCCTGAATGGAAGTAATTTCTTAAATTTTTATAGAACACGACTGCTTGCAATCCTGCAAATATATCTTCATGCAGATACAAAACATTATGCGTATTATTTAAATTAGTCCCAGTAACTAAAGTGATTGAAGTTATTAAATTCAACTATTATGTGAAAATCACTAAATATGGACTATATTACCTTAATTATAGTAATATTTGGCTAAGGTTGACGATTAGAGCAAAAGTGCACAAAGCCATTTTTTTCTCTCTACAAAACTATATCTAGACCCCAACAAATTCATTAAAGTCCTCCATTAGCTCCAAAAGACAATCAACAGAGCAGGAAATAGTATTGTCACATAAGTCAGTAGTGACATGGGTCCTGACACTGAAGATCTGTCTGAATTAACACTGAGAGCTAAATAATGTACCGTAGTCATTAACAACATCTCATTTAAATAATAGGAGAAAAATCCCTAATACTAAACTAAATCCCTAAAACTAAACTAAATACTAAATAATTATTTCATGCTAGACAATTAAATAGAAATAATAGGAATAAAGATGCTGCAGAAAGCAGCATTTGATTTTTAAAAATAAGATTCTGAATTCTACTCGTCCCAGAAAGTAGGTAATCTAAACTCATCTCTGATGACATGTAAAATATTTTTTCAATATTGTTCCTTTGAAGATTATTTCATTTGCCTCCTTGGTTTTCCACCTTCAGTCTCTCAATTTCTTTCCAGAGTGTGCTCTTATAATGAAATATGTAAGCAATCCCTCTTCAATTGCAATGATACATTTAAAAGAATTGGTGAAATAAAATGCTCCCAGTTTTAATATCGAAAGAGATAAAAAATGGTAGAGGTTTTACAACATGAATGATAATTTCAGAAGATGATTCCAAGTAAATAGGAGCACAGCGTCAAACTGAATACTTAGGTCTCTTAAGCTGACCACTTCAGATGGTGTATGAACTCAGTGTTTAAATGTTAAATAACCCTGACACAGCACTTGAATACCAACTATTGCACATGCAATGGTAACAGAAACAATCCAAAAAAAGGATTAAATGGAAGGTTCAATTTTAAAGGGTGGAAAGCATTTTTTTTTAGCGTATTCAAATGTATTATGAAGATTTTCAGCATCTACTAATATTAATGTCTTGTTAAATATATTCTGAAGTTGGTTAATCAGCCTCTGAACCTGTACCTCTTTGCCTCTCATTTGGTGAAACAACATAAATGGCTTGTATTCCAATCATAAAAAACTGCTGGGCTAGTCTCTCAACTTTGCTCAACTCCTGTAAGCACCTTGAACCCCAAATCCCTGGACTTTAGTTCTCCTCTAGTCCCTCAATGGGTGAAAGTAGATCCTGAGCTTTTTTTTAAAACTGGTAGTGGGATTGTAATGTACACATTTTCTTCATTTCCCTAAATGCCACACCATCAAGAGAAAATACAAGGAATACTACGGCAAGGACAAAGTCAAACTTGCATGCAACCCCCCATGCTTATATCAGTATTCATTTGATAAGTAACTTGTTTACACAAAGCACGTGTGTTTATCAGCACTTCAGAAAGTAGTAGCCTACTTCAATCTAAAGAAACCTATCCCAGTCTGCTTCCGCTGACCTACTGCAAGGTCTGTGAAGTTCAAGATAATAATGCAGCCCTGCCAGCCAGGCTGTCCTAAGACATATAATAGCTATTCTCTGAAGACAACTTAAAGATAATGAAGTGAGACTGTAAGAGGTACTTTCCATAGAGTTTCCTTGCTTCCAACTCTAAACCTAAATTCAAGAATTTATGGAATTTGACCCATATGACCATTCCTCTTATTGTGCTATTATCAGAAACAAAGGAAATTTCAAACCATGAGTAATAAAATTAAGATGAAAATGAGTATCTGAATTTTTATTTGTATTAGATGTTTTCCTAAATAATTAGTCCACTGATGGGAATATTTAATCACTCTATCGCAATAAGTGAAATAAATGAAAGAAGGCAAACAATTTTAAATATTAAGAACAACAAGAAAGTAATCAAAATACAAGCTTGGAGACAATGACTAAAGAAGCATGTAAAAGGCAATTGAACTAATTATAATATTTTATTTTTAATTCTCCCTAGAAATGCATTGAGATCTTTCATCTAGAAATTTTAGCTCATTTGTGAAAAGATATCTCAAAAATAAAGGGCCCTTGTTTTGCATGCAAAAAATACACGCAAGAATTTTAAAATAATTTTGATTGGATATTCATACTTTAGGTATGTTTAAAAACAAGGATGACAGCTGATGAGCTTTATGTGTTTTACCTGAGATGAGAATATTAAAACTGAAAAATACTTACTCGCGTACATTGGTAGACTAGCAAGAATAAAAGTGATGCAACATTCCTGAGATTTAAATAATAACTACAGTAAACAGATACGAACTTTAACAAATGAATTAATGAAATATATTAACTTAATTTCTACAACCAAGCTCATCAAGCTGGGTGATCCTCAAATTCATTCACATTTTTTAGGATACAAATCCAAACCTCATTTCTAAGTTAGGCATCTCTATATCCTGTACTAAACTCACTATTTTTAATCAGGTTCTCTTTTATTAAAGAATTGAGCTTTTTTCAAGTTAATTTCTGGATACTGGAATTCCACTGTCATTCAGTTAAACAGCGCAAGACCTACCTACTCTGTTAAACCTACCAGATGGTCCTTAGCACTTAGCTTGGATTGAGTTACAGTCCATACTCACCAGCAGGAGCTAGGAAAAATAGAAGATAACAATACTGTGTAGGGTGAGGGAGAGTTAGAGGTATTGCAGCTGTGATGGAGGGAGAAAGGACACAGAACAGCAGGCAACCAGAACTCATTGGCTTTTGTGCCCAGGGAACAGCTTTTCAGCCTTCAAAGTTTTGAAGCTGATATCCCAATCTTGTCAATAAGCTAGGCAGAAAGAAGAGTTTTTAAAAAAGAAAAGCGATATAAATGCAGACACTAGGCAGAAGTATAGAGAAATGAAACATCCATTTCGTTTGAAAGGTTTCCACCAGTAATGTTAAATCCTAAAACACTTTGCCTATATTCAAAACAGGCAAATTCAGTTTGCCTAAACCTTGAAAAAAAGAATATGCAAAAGGCAAAGAAAATTCCAAACAACTTCCTTGTCATGACTTAAAAAATCATAGCTCAGGACAGAGAACAATTCTTTTCTAACATGGATGCAGAAATCTGACATTCAATAAAAACTGGGCTTTCACAAGCAGAATTTTCTGTCCCATATCATTCAGCAGAGGGACTATATTCTTTTCAGTTTAGTTATTCCTAGTTTCTATTAACTTGAGAGAGATTAGATAACTAGATATTTGTAAAATGTATTGTGCATCTTGTTCACTTTTTCATAAGAAAACATAATAACAGTAATAATAGCAATTTTAGTAGACCACAGTGATAGTAGATGATAATGCTAGCATCTTTGAAACATAGACATACAACAAGCAGGAAAACAAAACAAAACCGAAATTTCAGATCAGTGGCTCTCAATTGCAATTTGCAGAGTTGGGCCAATGTAAGAACCATGAATTACCTTGTTCCTATTTCAAGGTCATAAAATTGCTGCTTCCCAGCACAAAGTACAGTAGAAACCTTTTTGTCTATCTTCAGTCTATTTTTCTCTTTCTTTGAGAATACTCCAACAGAGTAAGGTCCACACCTTCTGTTATTGAGGCAACCTCAACTATACTTACTTTCATCTACAAATGCATCATTTAATCCACTGTAATCAATAAAATTGATTATATCAATGTTAAACTGACAGGAACTGAATAAAATGAATGCCATGTCTTATATCAAGGAAAAAGTGCAAACACAGTAAGCTTCAAAAATAATTTACACTGCATTTGCAAAAATAAAACCAATGCAGTATTAGCATTTATATTTTACAAAAAAAATATGAAATGGTTTCAGCATTTAAAAAAATCACAGATTGTTTTATATTCCTATTACAGTGCTTGAACTAGGAGGGCACATGCTGTATTACACAGCTGTTGCAAAGATTTCTCTTTTAGCGAACATTTTTGCCTTCTTAGTAGGTAACTAAGTCATTACATAACCCAAAGAGACCAACTAATGCTTCCTCTGTAGTTTTTTACTTTCTGCACAATCTAACCCTCAGACCGCGGAGGCCCAAAATACCATGAGACCTAAACAGGAGCTATTTTAGGCCAGTATTTAATTGACTGGAACTCAAAAACTAATTACAGATTTGCATGAAACTTTACAGAAAAATCAAGCTTTGGTGAAAGACTGTTTGCTGGAAAAATAGGGGAAGGCATTTTTTCACATGAAACAGAGAAAATGAGTTGCTACTAAGAGTGTAAGAGAAAATGGAAGCTTCTACATCCATACAGAGGTCAGTTCTGCCCAACAATTGAGACAAATGATACAGGAAAATATACACTCAATAATTGAAATTTATTAATTATACTTTTGGAATAAGAAATGTCACATTCTGCATACACAAATCTTCTATCCATAGGAATTTTCTCTTTTCCATTTTAGACTTCAGGATCAAGCCAAGTGTCAACTTCAGCTCAATTAAGTCAGCCTAGAAAACCACTAACTTTGAACTAACTGTCACACTTGAGGTCTGTCTTGGTATTTATACACATGTATAATGTGTATTCATAGATCCTAAGATCATAGAACATCATGAGTTGGAAGAGACCTTCAAGGATAGGATCATCAAATCCAACTCCTGGCCATGTGCAGGACAATCTCAAGAATCACACCATGTGCCTGAGAGCATTGTCCAAACACTTGAACTCTTGTCAGGCTTGCTGCTGTGACCACTTCCCTGGGGAGACTGTTCCAGTGCCCAACCACCCTCTGAGTGAAGACCCTTTTTCTAATATCCAGCCTAAACTTCTCCTGACACAACTTCAGGCCATTCCCTTGGGTCCTGTCATTGGTCACCAGAGATAAGAGATCAGTGCCTGCCCCTCTTCTTCCCATCACAAGGAAGTTGTAACAGCAATGAGGTCTCCTGTCAGTCTCCTCTTCTCCAGACTGAACAGACCAAGTGACCTCAGCCACTCCTCATATGGCTTCCCCTCAAGGCCCTTCACCATCCTTGTGGCCCTCCTTTAGGTGCTCTCTAATAGCTTTATAGCCCTGTAATACTGTAGTGCCCAAAACTGTGCAAAGTATTTGAGGTGAGTCCACATCAGTGCAGAGCAGAGCGCGACAGTCACACTTGACTGACTAGCAACTCATCTATTTAAAATCAGCGAGGGCAATTTTTGTGGCAATATCTAGATTTTTTTACTCAATATACAAAAAGGTAAGATGTTTATTGTAATTTGACAGAATCACTATTTTTCCCTACCTTCTGCGTCACAAATATCTGTCGGTCAACAGTTCACACGGGCAAGTGCTTTACAAAGCATGAAAGCTATGGGGAGAGCAGGAACCTTGTTCAAAACTCACCTGGCACCTTTGTAAACATTCACTTTGGCTATATTTTAATTGGTGGCAGGCCTAGAAATAACTGATGGGTACATATGTTAGATGTGGGGAGTGTAATAATTATTGGTTCCATGTATGGGTTATTCTAACTGTTAACAAGGAAGTAGTCATTTATCAAAAAGTGTAGAACCTCTTTCAAGCACTAAGAAAAAGGCTGCAAAGAAGTTTAGGCAGGAAGAATTTAAAGCAAAGAAACAAGGAAATCATTCGCAGTTGAGGAATGGAGACTTTTGAAATGAACATGTCTGAAAACAGGAGCAGACAAATATTCTCCACTGGAAGAAAAGAACATAAGATCAAGAAGGAAATTATATGTATGGCTGGTGATAACTATTGACTATTAATGCAAAGCCTTAATAATGTAATGGTTTTTTTTTCATTTGTCAATGATCTATGTTTGCATGTGTTTATTTTTACTACATATAATTTGTGATGATGGCAATCCTGTAAGAAGAAAAGAGCTAGCAGCAAACCTTTAGTGCAATTAAAAGATTACCATTATTAAGTTTAATTTGAAAATCTACGGCTAGGGAAATGAATTTAAATTATAGTAGAGTACAGTTAGGACTTTCAGATATGATAAACTCCAATATTTCTTCAATGAAGTTTACAAATCAAAGAGAAGTGCTATCACTTGGTATTTGAAATTAATTAACACAGTGTTTTTGCTGTTGAATAATATTTCTGACCTCATTATAAATTTTTTAGCATTTCCATTTTATTTCAGTGTACCTTTACATATACATTACAGTACAATTATATGGAAATATAAGGAAAAATGCACTAAGGAAGCAAGCTGAAATAGTATTATAAAGCACTGATTCTGTTCCAAACCCAGAATTGATACTGGTTTTTTATTAGTCTTATTACAAATAAAAACATTACAGAGCAGACAGATCATATATAAACTCTGAGGGGATTTTTCACTCCTACTTTTAAAAATTGCTATTTTCTAGAAGTTATATATGCATAGATGTTCTGCAATAGCCTAAAAATAATCAAATTAATGTTTCCAAGAAATTGAAATAATCTAAAAAAAATCTGCCACAGTTGTGATTAGATATCTCTAAAATCAAATAGAATCTAACATTCACTGAGAACTATCACAGATGACTTTATGAATATACTGCATTCATGAACAGTTATTACCTTTTTATTGAGTTTTATATCTGAAATGTTTAGTATCTTGGTGACCAAAAGAATCTGTCAGGCAGTGCTATTATTTGAATAGTCCTAGACATATCTAATGTGCATTTTCCCACAGCAGCCCTCTCAGTGCTGTGCTTTGCATTGGCAGCTGGAAAGGTGCTGATAACACCCCAGAGTTTGGGTACTGCTGGGCAGGGCTGGCACAGCATCAGCGCTGTCTCTCAACATTCCCCCATCAAAGGGCTGGGGGTGGGCAAGATCCTGGGAGGGGACACAACCAGGCCAGCTGACCCAAACTGACCAGAGGAGTATCCCATAGCATATGACATCAGCTCAGATATAAAAGCTAAAGAAAGAGGTGTAAGGGGGGGGCATCTGTTATTTGTAATATTTATCTTTTGAAGCAACCTCTCCAAACACTGAAGTCTTGCTTCCCAGGAAGTGTCTGAATATTGCTCATGGATGGGAAGTAGAGAAAAAAACCTTTTTATTTTTTCTGTTTGATTTTGTGTGCACAACTTTTCTCTTTTGCTCTAGTAAACTGCCTTATGTCAACCTGCAAGTTCTTTCCCATCTTATTTTCTCTCCCCAGGTCAGCTGAGAAGGGGGAGTGACAGAGCAGCTTGGTGGGCAGCTGTCATTCAAGGTCAACCCACCACACCCATTCACATTTTAATCAAAATGCATTGACACTGTTCTACAAGCGGTCACACAAAGTCCTTTCTCAAGCAGCAGGCTGTGATTGGCTGTTCCAGAAAATAGTATATGGAAAAATATTTAAGGAGTCTGTCTCCTCTTCCCCTTCCCTTATTAGAAAACAGTCACAATGTCTGCAAAGAAAATTCCCCTGTGAAAGTACTCCTTTCAAGTTAGACTATTTAAGAAAAATGGGGTCTCCTTTTTCACTGTAATTGATAGTCAGTTTCTCATAATTTGTTCAAATTCTTTGAGCCAGCCCACGATTTAAAGTCATAATAAGACTTCTGCAGCATGAAAAAGCCAGCTTCTCATTAAAATCTTCATAGCGTGCACGTTTTGTTGTACAGCTAACAAAACATGTTAACGATTTTTTTGAAGAAGAAAAAAAAGAAGGAATAATAGTTCCTAAAACTTATGTCTCTTCAGAAAGAAAGGCACAAAATTCTGGAAAACAGTCCATCACAAAGGCTAAGCAAAACTTTGGCATTTCTTCTAACTCCATTAACTATCTAGTATGTGGTGTTTCCTCTTACTATTCATCACAAGTCTCCTCTTTATCAAAACTACTAATCTTCTTCTAGCAGTTTTGCAACACCAAATTCTAAGTGCTTTTATGAATTTTAATTAATCTTCAGCACAAATAATCCAAGGCAGGCAGGTATTATTCTTAATTTACAAATGAGAGACACAGCATATAGAGAAGTGACCTTGCGCAAGTTTACACAGAAAAAAATCAGAACAGAAGCCAAGTTTACATCTCAGGGGTTTCTTTCAAAGTCTAGCAGCCATACTTCATTATTGAGTTTCTTGCTTATGTTTCCCAAACTCACCAGCTGTTTGTGCTAACTTATTTTCAAAACTCTATCAATTTCTGGGCAAGCAGGCGCAGACCTTACCACTCCATAATCAGTAAAAGTTGTTTGGGTTGTATTTCCATCTCATCTCTCTAAAGACATAAATATTTATTTTCCTAACACTTCTTTAGATCCTTTGAGATTGTGCATAAAGGAAAATATCAGATTGTAGTTTCTGCTAACTGATGAAGCCTTTTTTCTGTGCTGGATTTGTCCATGCAACCTGTTGCTGCAAGTTGCTTTCTAAACAATTGAGTTCAGGAATTGATCCAATATGCCTAATGTGTTATCTCGCTGACATAAGGTAAGTTTAGATTTTTCAATTCAGCAGTGAAAGGATCATAAGCAAGTCAGAAGCTTTTGAGCTAGTTTTGAGAGAATGTATTTCCTCCATATAATGGTCTGTTGGGGACTTATAGTTTTAGTAGTCAGTACACTCTTCAAAATTATATTCTGTGTAGTGACAATTGCCCACCTTGCTTTCTGTCTCCTTCATATTTTCCCATATGCCCCGTTTCTGAAAAACAGATTAAATAATGTGCTAATAGCACAAATAGGGAAAATACTATTCCTACAAAAATTACGTCAAATTCTGAGACATATTTCAGTTACACCAGTCCTAAAGTTGCATTAATGAGCATTTTGTTATCCAATTTGGGAAACTCTTTACTTCTATGAGCTCTAGGGCCAAGTGAATTTTTTCAAAAACGCTTTGTTTCCTGCTTTATGTTTATGATGAAACCACATTTTTTCAGGTAGCATTAGGAAAATAACCATTAAAAAGAGATCAGGACCCCCCTCAAATACACAAGAAGACTGCATAGAGAAGTGAGGTGAAGAGAACAAACATATTGGGAAAAAAGAGAAAAAAAAAAAAGAGAGAGAGACAAAATGATGTTTGATGATGCTCTTCTGAGCATCAAGATGATATTCATTTCAGAAAGTGTCTCTACGGAACTTTCCTCTTCTCCTTTTTTGCATACAAAATCACTTCCATTTCCACAACCACCTTGTCACAGCAGGTGTACCAGGAACAGACAATTCTTAAAGACAGCACCACCAGATGTAGCACTCCAGAACTGAATGAATGTTATAGTCCTAAATGCGTTTAGTCAAGGTCTATCTCAGAGGCTATAAAACACATTCCAACACACTGGAACAAGCCTCTTATACAAAGGAGAAAAAACCAACCAACAAAACTGCTGTCACTGTAAGGAAGAGTAACTCATATATTTCCAGTATGCAGAAAAATCTTCAAGTATTTGTGCTGTAACTGGGGACATTATTGCATTCTCTGCTTTAACAATGTGCTGTTTAGGAACAATTGTCACCTGAGCCATTTAGGACACATCACAGTGGACCATCTTCCCAGATTCAGAACTGATGAGTGGAGATGCAGTCATGTACATTAGCAATGTTTTAATCTAAGCATTTCATAAATAAAGCTAGGGGGCTTTTTGCCTTAGTGAAAGTCAAGCACTGCTGATTTTGGGTTTGTATTTTATTAGAAATTAAATCCTCTTTAAAAGGCAACTCTTTGTGAACAAGGTAGTTTATGCAATGTTACTTAGCTAGCCCAAGATGAGATGGTAATAAGGTGTGTAAATTGAAACTATTTAGCAAATTTGTTGGCAAGGGAATCACTGCTATTCTCAGCTGTGAGATCAAGACAAACTTCTGTTTACATTAAAATAATCCATGCTTTAATATTGGAAGCAATGTCAGAAAAAAATAAACTAAACATACTTAATTTAGGTCCCCCAATCTAAAAGTTTCTTGAGCACCTTCCAAAATGGGTAGCATATATAGCTCATCAAAACCTTTATGATGAGACAGATTTGCAAGCACATTTTGTTAAATCAGTCTATAAGTAAAAAAAATAAAATCAATACAATATTTTTCTTGTTGATGTCAGAGTATCTGGTATTGTATTCTAGAATCTACCACGACTGATAGTCAGATAGTATTTTCAGCTCAATTCTCTAAATCGTTTCCTCAAGCGTCCTGATAAAATCCATTCTTGCTATAGCAGTTTACTGATATTAGTCTTTACCAAATTCTAATTTTGACATGCCATCAGCAATACAGAGAAAGTGAAAACAGACTGCTGAAGGCCATAAATTATCTGTAGGTCTATCTGCACAAAGCACTTTGTCATTCCGCCCAGACCAGAGAAGTCTGTGACACGTATCACTTGTAATTCAAGGTGACCTCCATCCCTGCACTATGTTATTCCCCACTCATGTAAAAATTAGATGCTCCATTCCCATCTTCATGTCATAACTATCGCCTATGAATATTATACCTACTTGAAAAATTTCATCGATTCCTAGAGGACAAGCATGGACATTACCATTCTTGTCAAAGAGATCATTGGATTTTCAATCTACTAAATACGGAAAGAAATCTCAAGCAGATTGGTTTTGCCTCGGGTACGTATTCTGGTCATGGAGTTCACTTTTTTGCATTTGATTACTGCAATATATCTCAGAATATACAGCAAAAAGGAAAAAGAGAAGTCTGAAGTTGCTCAAACATCCAGTAGCACATCATATACATATAAATATCACGTCTGAGTGGTCAGGATTTACTTCATATTTTAAAATGCTCAAGTGAACTAAGATTATGTTTTTACTGTAGGCAATAGCATAACTGCAATCTTTGTAGACATACCCAAGGTAGTCTAAAATTAGCTGACTCCTGTATGCTGCCATTGTTGCCATAGCAGCCTAGAGCTCAGTATTTATCAATGCCTCAACATAGTTTTGCAGCCACAGGGAGCCTCATGCACGTAAAGCATATGTAAGCCAAGTACTTTGAACATAGGTTTGACCTGTCACACAATTAACTATAATGCTATCATTTTTATATAGTTTAGGATCATTCCTAACTGAATCCCTGTATGGATTCCGTTCTCACAATGACAGGCCTACTGAACAATTTTATGAACTCTTCTGAATACCAGAAGCTCACTATTTAAGCCTGAGTTTTCATTAAAAAAAAAAAAAAATTTAGTCCCCACTGCCATTTTTTTTCTTTTCTAGACTGACTGTTACTATAAAAGATGACTAAGTCATAGTTTGCAATCTAAATGCACCCCTCCACACACAGAAAGCTTTACTGATTTAAGCTCAAGTAAAAGTAGTAGAACAGAGCTACATTCATTCTAATTATAAAAAAATAGATGCATCTAGCAGTAGTAGACCAAGAGAGTAGAACTATTTAATTTTTTTTAGTTATTTTGATTTCCCAGTTTCTAAGAGTTAATACTCTTGGGATAACTGGGTTTGCTTTGCCTAGGAAATTTAACTACCTTATCAGTAACCAATATTGCATTATAAGAAGTTTCCAATCCCTTGGTAGAAACACAATATTTATTTTTTTGTACCATTCCATAAGAGGAAGCTCCACTACAACCTTGCTGAAATATTCTTAGTAATATGAAATCAGGAATGCATAAATAGAATTAATATAAAATCAGGAATATATAAATAGAATTGTAAATATTTCCTGATGATTTCAGGAAATACTTAATACTGCCATTTCAGCTTTAAAAGGCCAGTTTGGGAGAAAACACTGCAGCTGATTTTCAGTAAGCAGAAATAGTAAGATGAATTTTGGATACAGCAATTAAAAGATGTTGCCTTAAGTAATAATTACTCTTTCTTCTCCCCCTAAGCCTGCAATTACTGCTATTGCACAGCCAACTTGGTAGCAACAAAGCCTTAAAATTTTTGAATCATATGGCAGGGATAACAAATGTTAAAGAGTAAGAAAACTACATCTACCACATCTCAGAATGCATCCCTGAGTCTCAAACATGTCTAGCAAGACATTTAGAAACCTGAAATTATCTGGAAGATTCACATTTTCTTGAAGAATAATTTTACACATTGTAGGAAGAAATCTGAGCTCCCCAAGGAAGCTTGTAACTTGCACCTACATTTTTCTTTGCAGATCTATTTCCTCTGAATTTTAGTCTGAGATACAGTCATCTCCCTCTGAAAAGAAACAGCACTTTCATTTGCCATCTAGCAATAGAGACCTTCACACAAAGGCACCATCTTTCACGTGGCAAGTGTAAAACCTAGTGGAACTGCAGACAAAAACTGATGTGGAGAAGAAAAAAATAAAGAGAAAGACTGTCCTTCTATTTCAAGCATTTCCTCCTCTTTTACAGAAAAAAAGACTGGAATATGGCAAAATCTGAGATAACTTATAAGACAAAAGGTTTTCCATGTGCCCTCTGTATTCTAGCTGCACTAGAAGTTCAAGCAGTGTTACAAACACATCACAAAGATGCAATAGAGGAGAACCTGAAGAAGTTTGGTGTTTGAAAATATAAACAGCCTTTTTCGTATACTTATTAACTCAAAAGTAAAAAGTGGGATTTTTTCCTTTTAGAAAACTTGTTTTTAAAATTTTAGGCTACATTAAATGAGTTTCACTGATATGATCCGAAATACCTTACTTGTGTTATCACTCTTTCATTTCCTGTTTTCCCGAGGTAGGATATCTTGTCATATACAGCAATAATCATTCATTTCTCTCAGGTATTCTGTCAAATATTCATTCATTCCTACGGTTTTATCATGGTATTAATCATCTGACATCCTTTGCTTTGGATTAAAAGAGTTCCCTAAAAAGTTTTTAATGTGTTTTCTTTCGCTTGTCTTTGTATTATGAAAATTTATTTTAATAAATTCCGGTTTGAGTCAGGTAACAGCATTTTGTCTCATGACTTTTATTTATGGATATTATTAATGATGCAACAAGAATTAAGGTGATAAGAGTAATTAATGTAGATAACCATAAGAGTGATTATTGAACTAGACAAACATCTGATGCAACTAATATTAAGCATGTGGCTGGATATCTCTGTTAGACTTCCTACTGAACACTTGAATTTTGTCTTAAAGAGCACTTTTATACAACTAACACCTTAAATAACTTGACAATGTTGAACCAATTAGAAAAAGAAATAACAGATGAGGACAATCATTTTTGCCATCTGTTACTTCTAACTTTGTGTTTCTCCCTTCCCAGTAAAAGGAAATTTCAGGCTTTTAATCAGTCAGAAATGCATTCCTCTCATTGTATACAGCACAGTCCTTTTTCTTTTTGTCAAAGTGCAGCACCAAATCTTCCTCACTTCACAAATGCTTTCCTTTAAGGGAAAAGGAAGGACTAAGATGTATATATGGATCTCTTTCCTATGTGGCATCCAGACTTTTTGTGTACAGTTTATTATGATTTATTTTCAATACAGATAAGACATGAGAGTTTGATTCAGAGATTTTTAGGGGTTTTTTTTTGGAATACAACATATCGAAGCCACTAAGTTTTGCTATAATGTTTATAGTGCTTATGGTACTACAATATAGTCTAGCAATCCAAAACAGCAATAATCTGGGGTGGTTTGCCCTTTATATCAGTGTAATTCTCTTTTGGTGAGGATGAAATGAAAGAGTCAAAAAGATTGAGCAAAGATGCTCAATGTTCTGACAGCTTTCCAAGGATGCTGACATTCTCCATCTCTCTCTTTAAAGCATGCTTACTATTTGCAACATGACTGTATATTTTCTATGTACTATGAGAACAAAAAAAATTCAGTTTATTATTTCAAATGATACATATTTTTTTAGCATCAGCAAATCTAGAAAGGAAACAGAGTTCTCATACACTCAGTAATACAAGATAGCTGGGCTGACAAGTATTAACTTTTAGGTAAATACAGGGATAGGGCTTAGTACCCTTCATGACCTCATTGTATTCCATCTTCTGAATATCCACCTGTGTCTAAATATGCAGAAACACTTGGCCTATTGACATTTTGATCTCTGCATCAAGGAGAAGCATGAGTGTGCGTGCTCCAACAGCGAGGATAAGCCAGGAACCAAGGACCACCATAGAAGAGACAGAGCCCTCATGAGCAAGGTCACAGTCCCACTGTACCCAAACAGACTTAAATTGAGTATCCAGGGAGTTCAGCCACAAACAGCAGAAGACAGTCAAAAACAGGACTGAAGACAAAACAACCTACAATGAGGTATACGGTTCATTCAAGAAAATCAGTCAGCGAGCTGAGTCAGCTCTAACATAACGCAGAAAACATCTCCATGCTCAGGAAATAAATGAAACTCCTACAGGATGTTTGGGTAGATGCTTCAGTTGAAGCTGGTCAAGATGTTTAAGATTTAGTAGCATGCTCAAGACCCTGACACAATGCCACTCACACCAGCAATATCATTGCCAACATTTCGAGAGGCTTTATTTGCGTTTCCATATGTTAATCTGTATGACAGCAGTAACTGATACGGATTTAAAGTTGAAAAAAAGTGTCTTCAGTTCAAGGTTATGTGAGTGACAATAATATGAAAGAAACTTGTCAAGAGCCCATCTTTGGTAAGAGTTTTATTTTTATGGAAGCAGATATCTAAAATTGTGTCCATAAAGAGTGCTTCAGGGATTTTTCCTGTTCTAATGCATTTCCTCAAGTGAAGAGGTCAGCCCAACCCTATAGACTGTGTAACATCTCACTAGGCTAATGCCTGCAACATCAAAAGTCTATGAGAATTAAGCGAGTCTAGCACAGGATTGTATCTTCCATGTCAGTCTGAGAACTGGAACAGTGTATGAGCACAGTAAATATGAAAAGATATATGCATAGCTGCCAATGTGTTGCTTGGCTGACCAGAATTACTGCTTCTTGCATTGTGTAATTTTATAAATCAATTTGTTTTCATTTATATGTGCTTAGACAACCTCATGCACCCATCAAAAACAGGATTTCTCTTTTAAAACCTGAGGAACTGATGAGCTAAACACAAGTCTAGGTGTCTACTGCAAGTGGTTATCTTCCTGTTTTGAGCCTGAGCAGTAGCTATATTTTGCCCTTTAGTTAGTCTTATTAATTTATGATTCATTTGCAGATTTATAGAAGAAATACTGCTGGAATTGTCACTGAAGGTTTTCATTATTTTATTTTTGTTATTTTTCTTTCTGTCTAATAAACATTTGTTGTCAAGTAGAGTAAAGCAATAGTAGATTTGAAAATAAGATCTCTGGAAAAACTCAAAGCTAATCAATTACAGGGTCTAGTAAGGCAGTTTTTGGGAGGTCTCAGCTCAATTGAAGTTGCTGTTTGACAGGCAGCTGACATGAAAATAAGGTATTCATCTGATCATCTTTCCTTGGGGTCAAAAAAATTTCTGTGAAGAGGGAGTTATTTTCCATGTGCTTTCCTGATAAAGATTAGTGACAATCCTTCTGTGGATGAAACCACCATATCAAATAGTATCTGCAATGATTTCAATAGCAGAGATTTTGTAGCCCTCTCCACCTTTCCCCACATCTACTAAGGAGAAAGGGAAGAACTCACATAGTAGATTTTAAGACTGCCTTCAGATTATTTCAGATGTTGACCAATATTCATCCACATGAAAGATTTTGTTCAGTTCCCTTTCAATTAAAAACATACACAGTGTTCTGCTCTGCTAGTTCCCAGGTTCCAGCTGTTTTCTTTCCTGCCTTAACACAGGCAACACCTCTGGTTGATTAAGGAAATAGATGTTCATATTAAACATTTGGGACAAATATTATGATCCCCTGAGAGTCATAATGTAGGCTGAATGCAAGGCAGAACGTTCTGCTTCAAGTAAGCACATGTATTTATTTTTCTTCTGCCTCACAATCTCCATCCTAACCATACTTGGGCACAAACACAGTACAAGCAAAAGGTGGAGTTCCTGACTTTATCTGAACTTTTTAGTAGACAATATTCTCTAAGAAAAAATACCTCAAAAAAACCCATAAAGGCTTAATTTTCACTACGAACAGACTAGAGGGAGAGAAAACAACAAAATAAGAGATTTTGCTGTCTGACAAAACAGACTTGTACCTGCAGAATAAAAATAGGCTGACTACTGTGCAGACAGCTCAGACATGCCAGTTTGGTCAGTGTGATGCACCCTGCGCCACTCAGGAGAACAGCAGGGGACTCATGAATTTTCACTGCCTTCCCAAAGTGCCCATCTCAGCTGGACTATTAAATCTATTTTAACCACAATCCCACCGTTAGCTATCAACCCCCTCACCACCGCCTACAGGTTCTCGTGAGATGCACATGGATGAAATGTAAGAGTGTACTTTGCAAGAAGAGCTGCTTCTGTCAGTTTTCATTTCCAACACAGGGTATTTCTGAGAGTGGTTCTAAACATGTGGTAGCAGAAAATGAATATATGGTGAGACAATAATAAGGCACTAAATATTCTATACATCTTTAAATCATATAGCAACATAAGGTTCTAACTTACACTTAAAGTACCATGTATTATTTAAACACTTCAAAAGTAGTAATCTCAAAGTACATGTCTGTATTTCGCATTCCTAAATTATTGTTTATGCATTCTGTATTTAAATGTTGATTTAATGGAGCATATCCCTGGACCAGTTTCTCCCTGAGCTCCTGGAATTAATAGATTACAGTGTCAGTGAGATCTTATGCAAGTTATGTTATTGGAGAAGCAAAACCTAATTTTGATAAAAAATCCAACCTCAGATCCATATGTACATCTGCTTGGCTGTGTGGAAGAGACGAGAACACTGAAAATGACACCCCTGCATATATAATTTTACATTAAAGATGCTAAACAGAGTATGCAAATCACAAACGGACATCACTCTTCCTCCATCAAACTTGCTAGTTTCCACCCCTATGTCCAATTTTCTTTTTTTCCCTCCATTTTCCCTTCTCCATTCCATTTTTCCTTCTCTCTTCCATTTTTCCTTCTCCAACTTTTATCCCCTTCTGACCCAGCTTTTGTCACTCCAGGCTTCCAAAGCCACCACCTACTTCTTCTTCTCTAACTGAAAGTCATTCGAGGTGTTTGATTTTTTTTGTTGCCTCAGTTATCAGCAGAGGAGAATCAGACTTCTGTCCTTCCACCTGCACTCCTGTCCAGCTCCTCAGTGGTAACAGAGCATTGTCTTGTCTGCAGTGGGAGCTACAAGAGAACTAAGGGCAGTCACTCCCTGCCAGTAATAGAATACCTCAAAGCTTGTAGCTTCTAGGCAAAGCACATAGAATCCTTAGGCTTAGACACATTTGAGTAGATTCCACACAAGTCAAAAGGCTTTTATTCACAGAAACCATTTCATTGTCAATTTGAAATTCTCACGTCAAATTCACAGATGCTAAAATTATGCTGTATAGAACAATAGGAAATAATCTAGTAAGAATACAATATATTTTGCATATAAAATATGAAATAATAAAGACAGCTTCAGATTTTTTTTTCCTTACTATTGCAAAATAAAATACTTGCAAACTGGCCTTGCAAATATGAGCCGTGTAGGGTTACATTTTTATAAAACAATTAAACTTTAGGGCAGGTGCATGACATGGAGGCCATCAACCCTAATGTTTAACATTTGGCAAAGTTGCAAGAGAGAAAAGCCTCAGAGTGCTTTAACAAGAAATTAATGTTAATGGAGAATCACAGAGCCCACCCTTCCAGTAACACAGAGGTGGCTTTTATTCCTTGTAATCATTCCTAATTTACTTTAAAGGTTTGGGAAATAATTATGCATGAATTTCTGTCATCTTGGCTGCTGCTCATCAGTAAGTGTCAAAAGATCACACAGAGATTATATTTGTAACTGATTTCACCTGTCATAGTGAGAAGCTGCTAGCCGTATAAGGGCCCTTGTTCTAATGAGCTGTATATAAAAATATATCCTTAAACTACTTAAAATAGTTAACAAATAATTTACTATGAAAGTATTATTTTATAATTATATTAAATTATATTTTTATGAAGATATTATTTGAAGAATAAGATGGAAGCAGTGTACTGAATTAAGAAGAATTGGACACAATAAAAATACAGCCCACCCACAAAGCATCATCTCTACTTGATTTTAAACTGATTCACATATGATGTGAGCAATAACATTTTAAAAGTGCTGATTTTTTTAAGTAACACATAGGATATGTAAGACAATTAATTATGTCACAAATTATCTGCAACCATCATACAAGAAACCTCAAGATGTGATTTAACAAAAGGGAGAGATAATTTCAAGCAAACAATCCCTTCCCCTTACTCTCCTCCCAACATATCCTTGTGGAGAAAGCTGAAGAGATGATGAAGGAACTGCAAGAAAACAGAGTTGTAAAACAGAGAGTTTGCAAGTATAAAGGAACACAGTATGAAACAGAAGATGGAAAAATCAAGGAAACTATTAATTAGGAGATAAATAAATGAATTACTTTGAAGATGAGAATTAATGTTACAAAACCGATAGGCTGGAGAAAGTGAAATGGCAAAGGGATGGAAAGGGAGGATGAAAGAAAATTCTCATAAGCAGTATGTACTCTGAAGCACTGTTGAGTGATGGGGAGACACAGAGGACTAAAACAGATATTAAAAGGCAAATACATAATTCCCCTCACTTCATACTAAGTGAAAATTGTATTTCAAAGAACGTGTTGGCAATTACTTTGAAAATGTATATGTACCGTATCCTCGGAATATTTTTCTGTGTGCCTATAAATTTACTAGATTAATATCTATATTACAAGTACATGGTATTAAGTTCTTTCTATAGATAATTAAGAGAGTAACCATCACAGCACATATCTGAAATCTCAAACTACACTTTGTCTTACCATTGTCATTAAGTGAACCTAAAATAGCCAGTAAGAAGACCACAGAAATGACTTCTCCATACTCTATTTTATACTGTGCATTAGTGGACTGAATTCTGAGGAGTCAGAGGATTATCTTTATGAAGGCTTAATAGATTGGAATTTTCTTTCAGCATCCATCATAGAAGAAATACCTAGAATAAACCCAGGAAAAAGAAAAACAAAGGTTCTAAACATCACAATGGGTCATTAACATATTTAGAGTCTCCTTTTTGTGACAAATATTTCAAATTGAAAATGGTATGTGGCATGCCACTGCATTCTTTGCAGAAGAATTGATACAAAACAAAGAGCTGTGGTAAGACACAGCCCAGAAAATCAAATCAAACCAGCTTTGGTGAGACCTACCAAACTTGCAGCATAATTACAACTGCTTTAAGTAAAGTAGTATGATGATACACCAAAGAGCGTAATTTAAATTTCCACATTCAAAGGGAAGTATACTTGTTTCTGGTTGAAAACCATCTTATTGTTTAAACACTTTTAAAAGGACAGTTAAAATCTTGATCATTCTTTTGTTTCCATCAGTTAATTTCAGACAGGAGAATTAAATAAGTAGATTACAATACATTGACTTGCATGGATTAACACTGCTTCAAAAAGGAGTTATTTTGAATCATAATGGTTCACACAAAGTAATTATCATTTTTTCCTATGATTGCAGATCTTTAGGTAATTGACTTTGTCAATATATATGTATCAATCTTCTTTTCCATAGTGTCTGGCATACCCACACTATTTTTGATTACTCTCAGGGCCTGAAGTTTACTTCAGGCTGCTGCTGAGGCCACTCTTGCCTCCCAGGAGTTCAGCTCAAGGACAGCTCTCTGATGTGACACTAATCCAAATTCGCACTACTCTGAAGGAAGAGCTATTCAAGAAAGAACCTTAGGAGTCTTGCTGGGAGAGACCTGCCCCTGCTTCATTCAGGAGCATCTTCAGGCCATTCCATTGATCCTTGCTTCTGTACCTTGCCTTTGTCTGGCCACATACCTTTCTGATCCAGAGCTGGCTCTACAGCCATGATGAGAGATTGCTGGGCTGTGTGTGATCCTCATCACCATCACTGGACCTGCAATGAAGAAAGAAAGAAAAAACCCATCAGACACAATGCATGAACTTCACACAGGTCAAATAAACAGTTACTGCACGTTTCTGAGTGTTATCTCTAGAACCATACCTGTAAACCTGAGCTGTAAGCTTGCCACATATAGAACTAATATATTACAAAAAGCTTAAAGGACATACCTTACCATTCCTGTTTGTTCTGACACTAGAGTCATACGAACACCGCACAACATTTAAGTCTTACCTTATGCATGGGACCCACACACACAAAATAGACCTGAGATTTTAATGGTGGTATTAAAACTGGGTTTTGTAATTTCTTGCAGTTAAAACAGTGCCCTTTATTCCTTTTCCTTCTGTATCAGTGATGGATTATCAGTGATACAAAAGTCAGTGTTTGTTTAGGCATCTGGAGCTTTGCAATGCTGAAGGAGCAGCAGGTTAGAACACGACAGGAAAAGTGGTGACAATATTCTGATGAATATACAAGCTCCACTCTTCAATTTTTAACATGGATTTGAAGTTAATTTTCTAGAGTGTCACCGATTTAGAAGTTATGCACAAGATTAAATAACATAACAAAGGATAAACTAAGAATAGTAACACTAAAGATAAAACCTCAAGGGTGAGAACTCATTAAATCCAAATTTATGGAGATAAGTTAATGTTGTTAAGTTGATACCTGCTCCACAATATCTACCATTTTCCAAATGTTCCCAGTCTGGTTGTTAACAATCTGTTGTACAAACAGTAATCTCAGGAGGCTGAGGAAGAAATAAAAAGCTACAACTAAAATTTAAAGAACTTAATTCAATACCAATTTAAGCACAAATATGCTTGCTTAGCCTAAAATTGACATTATCTACCTATTTATTTAAAACCTGAATTTATGAACTGAAAATGCTGAGTGGGAATGAAAGGTCCATCTTTGATAGAATTATGACTAAATTATTACCTCCTTCAAGTAGCGTATACAAGAGACACATTTTTGTACTCTTTTTTTAAAAAAGTGCCCGGTCGAGTTTCAAATAAGCAGATAAAGAGAAGGCAGGCAGAGCTCTATTTCCTTTAGGATCACTCCATTTCTTTTGCTTGGCTATGAAGTCAAACAGAGCTTCCCAGCTCTGTGAGTGTCCTGATGCATTGCATCTGCTAGGAAACAGCAGAGATGCTGGTTCCACTTGCCCTGCAACAGAAGAGTATCCACCAGCTGGGGCTCCCAGGGCTCCAGGCTCCAGTCTCACAGCAATGGTAGATTGTACCAACGACCCCATCAAGCCAGGGCAGTATTTTCAGGAGTGTCTGTAAGTCTCCATGACAGAAGTGGAAAGAACAGGGATGTATATCTGGTACCACATTTTAATTACCTTCCAGGCTCCAACCAGTAAAAGGATTTCCTGAGCCAGATGTATCTTTTAAAGTATGTAACTACCATTGGTGTTTATCTCTTCCAAAAATTTACCCAGTTCTCCCTTGAGCCCTTGTGAGATTTCAGCACCTTCAGCAAAACAGGATTAGTGAACACAAGTATCTCTGCAAGCCCCTGAATGAAGAAGATAATACATGCTTCCTAGATCTATACCCCTTCCCCAAGGAAAAGGTTATCAAGGTAAGAAAACTGAAAACTGAACTTGATTAAATAAAAAACTTGATGCCCAGGAAAGAGTACAAGAAGTTTGTTTTGAATTCTAAGTGTTATTTCGAAGGAGTTTAGAAACAGGCCTTAAATATTTTATTCTCCAAATGTTGTACCCACAAGGCCTGATACTTTTTTATTACTATTGCTATTGCTTAACAACTCGACTTCTGAATCACGGAGAACTGTAAACTGTCTCTTTTCATGGTAGTTTTCACTCAGGATTTTTGGTACTTCAATATTTTCAACCCCTTTCTCACAATATTTAGAATTACATATCTAATTCTAATTAGTTTTCCTTTTCTTCCCCCGTATTTTATGTATAAAAATATGCTGTAAATTATGTGACTTTTATCTGTTTTCTAAAATGTATTTTTACTACCATCATCTGTACTATGGAAATCTTCATCTTTTTTTTTTTTTATTCAAGGAACAGTCTTTTCCACTCCCAAGAAACAAGCCTTATCTGGTGATTCACAGCTGATTTGACCACTTTATCCTTACCCAGAACATGTATATCATCTCTTTATGGACCTATTTGCCATGCAAAGCAATACATTCTCTCATTTTCCCTGCTTTGCAGATGCTTCTGGAGCAAATTATATCCACTAATATTCTAATCATGTGAATTATCCCACTGAGTGTCTCATATGCCAATTGACACACTGTTGTGATCATTAATTAAGATTTCAGCTCTTCCTGTTTATTTCCCTTCTCAAATTAGTGCAGAAACAATTAAAATATTTGGTGGATTGACATTCTATTATTTTGCTTGTCCTTCTTATGACCTTCTTAAAATCATCCCTATACTCAAAAATTTTTAAGTCATCTTCCCACTCATTATTGTATACACATATCTATGAATATTTGGAATCTCTTTTGATCCTAGTTTGAACATTATGTCAGTAGTGAGTGACCAAGACTGTGTCTCAAAATGTTCATGACAGCAGAACTATATTTTATGGGTCAATGTTAATAAAGAAATTACAATGGGTCATGGAATTATTCCATTGATCAAAATAATTATAACAAGTTACTTTCCAGTTTCCTCTTCTCTCTTATCCATGCGCATGCAAATACAAATACAGTACAAATCTGTATCAACTATTGATTTGGTAAGGTTTTCTGTATAAACATCATTTAATTCTTAGGAATTAAGACTTGAGAAATTCCTTTATGTACTAACAACCCCATGAGCAGATTTCTCTCACTAAACACATCTGCTTGGACTAAATTCACCTTCACCATGTTACGTTGCATGTCATTAGTTCTCACATATGCACTTGGCAATTTTTTAAAGTGGCAGGTTGCTCTTACTGAAACTAAGAACTTTTAAACATGTTCCTCTACGAGAAAGGTGAAAAAACCAACAGTAAGAGCAGCCTGAAAAGGCCCGGAGGTAAGAATAATTAAAACTGCAGGAGCTGTCCCAGATCAGCTCTGCATACAGGGCTATGGGGCCAGGCCTTGCATTGTGTGATGGCGCTGGCAGTTTCTGCCCCAACACCAGGCAGATTTCATCTTAGTTACAAAGGCAAGGATTCAAACCTGAGGGTCTGGTTAGAGCTTAAATTTCTACAGTAACACACCCAGAGAACCCGAGAAATGTGCAGAGTACTCTTTGAAGTGACCAATAGCAAGCAGTGCTGGGGAAAGAATTACCGTGCATCAAGGCTTACTATTAGGTTACTACACTGTTTTTGTAAGTACTGTCACAACAATGCTAATAGTAGGCATTAGTTCCCTGCTATATAAGGCAACTTACATGTATATATTTTCAGCAAAAAGTTATTTCTTTGTATAAAGCTCTCTCCTGTATTTCTCCATGCATGGCTTCAGACGTCAGATGTTAGGTGGCAGTTTGCTATTTCATTCAATTTGTTCCAAAGCACAAAGCTTTCAACTATTGTCTCCACCTAACCTCAAGTACATCAATTACTCATTCCCAATCTCAAGCAGTACTTCTGCAATTCTAAGGATTTTTAACCAGCATAATGAAGAGAAGGTACTGGAGAATTTTTCCTAACAAGTACCATCTTCTCAGTCATCTCCAAGGCAAACTGAGTTGACTCAAGTTCAACCAACTGTTCATATATTTTGCCCTTTCTCTCATGTTTGTGTTACATTGTTCATGTCACATACTTCTGAAATTCATGACAAGCTATTGAAGTTCTCAGGTTTATTAATAAATATGAAATAGAGTCAAAGCACTCTGCTCTTCAGCAAATTCCAGGGTCACCTGACGGTTCCAGTGTCTTCAGTGCTCTCTATCTACATTCCATATGAAGGACCTATAAGAGTGTATTTACACAGCACTGACTCTTAATGCTGTAACTGCTTACTACAGCATGTAGTAAAGCAAAACTAAAAGCAAGAAGAAAGCATTCTAAAATACTTTCTAAAGCACGAAGTATTCTTATTCCATCTCCTATCTTACAGCAAGTTATACAGTAAAACAGTATGTTATGTTTAGCACTAGTAATTAGAGTTGCAGGAGTTACACTAAAATTACCTGGTTTTCCATTATCAGAGTTTTAAAAAATTGAGTATTGACTTAAGAAGAGAAAATGTTATCTGACATATTCATCAGCACAGAAAATACATCAATAATGGCACTTTTATAATTTCACTGGAGTTTATGTATTGAAGACCAGGCAGAGGGTGGGGTAGGGGTTGGAAGCTATTCTGTAGAATGCTCTGGGGCAAAATATGCTGTTTAAATATATACAATGTTTATTATTATATATTTATTATAATTTTATTACAGAAATAGTAAACATATGCAAACAATTTTAATTAAATAAAAAGCACAATATCATATAAATAACTATACATGATTAATAATAATTTATCCTTGCTATAATTTATTATTAAACATTAGCTCCTAAAGCAAGACAAGCAATTTTCAGATTTACTCTTTTTTTTTTTTAAACAGATGCCACATTTTTCTCCTCTTTTAATCACGCTCTTTCAATAGATGGCAATTTGAAGAATGACATCATGGCTGAGCATTTCCAGTCTATATTAATACTTGTTAAAAGGAAAGCCAAACCCCACAATCTCTGGTATTTTAAAAAGAATTGGAGGGCAATTTCAAAAATTTATTAAAGAATTTACATACTCTTTAAGCGATTAAAGCTCTATTCAGCTCAGTTTCTGGTTGTTAGTGACCAGACACAACAACATCTTTTTATTGTAACCAAAAACATCAAATACTTCTTTATTATCTGTTCATTGCAATTATCTGTCCTAGGCATCTCAGTGGAATCCATCCAGAGAATGGTTCTGCAAGGTGTTGAGTTCCCTGCAAAAAATGCTGAGTGTCCTCAGACCTTATTAGTGAAACTGAGAGTCCTAAATGCCCTGAAAAAATTAGGCCAAAATTCAAACTCTCTTTAATTATCAACATCACAGCTTCTCAGCCAGTTTACACAGGCTCTAATGGCTATTGCACTAGTCAAGTCTGGTCTTCCCAGAGCAGTTTGAGAATTGGAGCTGGAGCACAGAAATCAACATTACTTTGGAGGGAGGGAACAACCTGCTGTTAAGATGCAAAGATGCCCTTTTACCCTCCAGTAATAAGCACACATACATTTCTTACTGAACTTGTGACTGGTATCATCAATCCAGAGACTTTGTCTGTGCTAATCCACATGGCAGATGCCTGGAAGGTCACACAAAAAACCATTTCCTTTTGTGAGAAGCTGCCATCACTCTCAATGTTCTCAGCACTGCCAAGTGTTTGATCTATAAACCTATATTTATGCCAACAGTTCACACTCACACTGAAAATCTGCAAATCATTTTGCCCAGCAGTCTTCAGTACATTAATTTGCAACACAGTTGGCAGAGCGCATAGTAAACATAGCGATCATCCAGTTTCCTTCAAAGTTTGCTTCACCGACAGCGAGCATACTGTTTGCTTTAGCTCCGAAGCCTTGGATAAACGTGTGTCTTACAAGGCGATAACAGTCTTTGTTCTCAGAAATAAAAACATGATAATAAAAAAATCATTCACAATTGTTTTCTGTCACTATCTGCAGAGTTTTCAGACAAAAAACCAGAAGGTTTTTTTCTCCCTTAGTATTAGCCAGTCTCTCATTTCTAAACCAAGCCTATTTCTTGATGATAGCACTAACAGCTCTGACAGTTATGTCTAAAAGATATTCTAAAAAAGACCCAAATGGATGCCACATCTTTCAAGAGTTCCTTAAAATTGGTAAAAAGTATTTAAAGGGAGTGTTTTGAGGGGTATTTTTCAAGGATTACTTTTACAAGGATATACTACTACAAAACTTAGCATAAGGAATGGGTAAATATTTATTGCATCCTCTGTGGATTCTCTACCTTTCTCTACTTCCATCTTCTTCTGAATATGTGGTGATCCTAGCAAGCTCTTAAACAAATGTTTGTTCTTCTGATAGTTTTAATTAAGAGGGTAAAAACCTAAAGTTTGTGTAGAAAGTCCTTGAAATAGTCAGCCCAAAACTAGTGAGGAAGCCTGAAAGAACTCCAGGAAATATAGGGCATTTGGGCAGCAGACCAAGAAGATGAGGAATGTGAAAAAATTTTCTCAGCTATGAAACAAAACCTCCCAAGTAGAGTTGAAAATGAAGAAATAAATTGAGATGACAGATGCCAGGTCCAGGTTACTGAGGACAGCAAGTGGGGTGAAGGAAAGCTCGGAAAGCACTGGAAGACCACTGGGTTTTGAGTCAAGGAACTGAAAACTGGGAACTATTACTTCTGGGGTTTGTTGGGAGTGCTACAGTAAGTCAGCTTCCTCAGGCAAAAAATGAGAGAAAAATGGATCTCTGTATGGGCAAAAGGATAGCAGGCAGAGGTTGCCATCTTAGGAAGACCTATCATTTGCATGTTGCCATTTTGCCAGTTCTTATACAAGAATTAAACTGGAACCAGTTTCAAACATAATGGGTTTCGTGCTTTGTTTATCATAATCACAGACAGGGGAAACATCAAACCTTTTGCAGGTTTATTTCTGGGAGACCTTCTATTGCCCTTCATTCTTCTGAATAATAATCCAAATTTACTCATTTGTATGGAGGTGTTCGTCACAACCTTGTATTTTTAGTCCTCAGTAGAGTATAGCATAGTAAGTTCAAAGAAAGGAGACAGGAAAGGAATAACATTTAAATATTTTGGAAAATACTGCAGTCAATAAATTATACTTTTGTTCTTCCCTAGTGAATTTCTCCCACCTTGACATGCTTGACAACTATGCATTAGTTTAAAATTCCAATTTGTAAAACTGGCAGGTTGAAAAAAATTCTAAAATGTGCTTGTTTACTGGGGTAGAAATCTTGAACTGAAGGTGCCAGATTCTCAGCAGAAGAGGTTTTTGGATGAAGGCTGATCTCTGACCTTGTCACATAATCTCTGCTGAAATCAGTGAAATGTGCATTTACTAAGAAGCAAAGAAATCCGTTCAAATGTAGCATCCTTATCAGATATTGGAATTAAAATAGCTGCATCAAATCAAATATCCAGTCTATTTTTATCTGTCTTATGTTGTCCTTGACACTTCTGAAGCTCAATCCAGCTGAGATCACTGGATCTAAAAATTCTTGTGTTTGTTCAAAAGCTGTGTCCCCTTACAGATCCTCTCTGAGACATATGAGGTAGGAAAGATACATTCTTGCCATCACTAAAGCAGTAGAAAATACAACAACAGAAGGAGGATGAACATAGACTATATCTAATTTAGCAAGTAGCATGGCAAAATTGCAGTGAAATTTGTAAGAGTGATTCATTTGCTGCAGAAGACCAGCAGTCCAAGAGATATATTTTTATATATATATATATATATTTGAAAGGATCATAGCTGACTAACTCCCAGTTTGATCCTGTGAGCCAGTGTACATTATGGGTTAGAGCTCATTAGCTGTGCTCTAACAGGACAGCACCTCTTACCAATTCAGGACCATCAAGAAAGAACTGAGTTAGAGCATCCTGAAAACACTTGGAGATGAACTGAAGTACAGTTGAAAAAAGACTCCTTATGTAATATTGAACACTAAAGTGGACACAGTTATAGATATCCTGGACATTCTTCCTTGAGATTCCCCTGACAAATCATAAGCTGTTCATGAAATTCACAATAGCAGCACATGATGGCAGAAAGATACTAGGGCAGCTAGACAGTAAGAAAATCCACCCCAAAACAGCAGGATAGTCCACTGATAGGACAGTCTCATGCCTGTAAAAAAAGCCCTTTAAGATCACACTGTTTGTGACAGCATAGAGAATTTTCTGGAAAATAAATCTAAAACCTCCAGAAGCTAAAACCATTCAAAACAACTGTATTACACAGCCATAGTTATAAGTGACTTTATTCTTCAGAGTTGTAGAGGTACAATTAGTTTGTTCCTTCCTTTTCTGCATAAGGGAAATGGCAAAAATAGAGAGCAATTTGTTCTTTGCATCTGTTTATTATCTTAGGCATTGGAAGGGCACGTAGCAAATGGAAGCCATATTCAGAGTGGAGTTCAGGATGCAGTGTTTTGCTCACTCTCAGAAAGTCTCTACCTTTTATCATTACAGAGCTTTTAATGTATTGCAACAATGATTTGGGAGTGGTTTTTCTTTTTTTCTGTTTTTATTTTGTTTGTTTCCCTGTGTGCAGAATCTGAGGCTTCACCTCAAATTCTTCACCTGTTAGTTCATTAAGGAAAAGGTTGTTTGACCTTCCTCTATGTTAAATATATATATAAAAACCTTATGAGATTTATGACTATTTAAAAAGTCAATTATTACTGAAATCACAGAAACCTTGACTGGAAACACTATTAACAAAAATTGAGCTATAAAAATTATGCTAATCCCTTCCGGTAAATTCTAAGTGTATTATAAACTGGTTTAATCTGAAGCATCTGGCTTCTCACTGAGATGAAAACAAGATCTTTGAAAAATGAATAATTAAAAAAAATCAATATTTATTTTCACATAGGAAGATACCTTGGGAAAAGCCAAAATATTTATGGATAATTTATTAGCAGTAGCATTTCTACTCCCACCCTACAATGCAGTTCCCTTCAGCTGTTCTGAGAGGCTGATTCCACCCTGGCTTATTCATAGCAAGGATGGAAAACAAGTTTGGAGTAAAACATCGGGAGCAGGAGGGGAGAAAGAAAAAAAGAAAGTAAGTGTCTTGAAGATCAAACAGTAACTGAATAAAATCACTAGGAAAAAAAAACCCAAACCCCAACAACTTGAAAGCTAGATAATAATGACTAATAGCGCTTTTATTAAAAGGGTAGATGGCCTTTACATATTATTGGTTTTAACCTCTGCTAACAGTAAAAAGTATAGGAAAATGTTACTTTCATGCGGATGAGATTTCTGTAAGGTTCTGCAACATCAGTGGGCAAAATTTACTTCTGTGCAAGTCAGCCTATGAAAAAACAGGCTTGAATGACTACATCAGGAGACAGTATGGTGATAAGGAAGTAATATGGACATTAGAAGATGGCAGGGAATTAATCTAGAGAAAAAATGTACCTCAGGCCAGGGACCTGAGATCTACCTTATAAGTATTTCAGCATGCTTTATTTTGACATAGCTCTAGCCTGATTTCAACAGATTATGTAACCATTAAGTTTTAGATCATCTCATGCATGATGCTATAGCATTTTTTTTATCTTTTACAGTCATGCAAACAAAAACCCACCTTTTGTAGTATAGGATCACCATTCAATACCAGGCAGGAAAATCAGGATAATCAGAATATTAGCTTTAAAAGCTCATTTCTCTTCTGTGGTAAAATATTAATAAAGATGAACCCATAAACTTGAGAAAGTGGTTTATGTTGTTTGATCTACCTGCCACAGGCTGGACAAGTTACAGAAATACCACTTGGTTTCCTCAAGGTATCATACTTCAGGTCAGATAAATCTGCAGTTTCACATGTGCTTACTGAAGATGGATAGTGTCTGCACTGGACATCAGGAGCTAGCTTGCCAACTGTGCAGCAGTTACCTCCCACAGAGTCCTGGGTTCCTAGGTCACTTCTGAAGGAAAAGTAGAAATAAAAGGTGGGGCAATAGGAAACTCCAGTTTCAAACCTGCCATGTAGCAGATAAAGTACGGACTTGAATCAGACACTTTCGTATTTCTGGCAGAGATGCAATGTTTGGCATAGAACTGTTGCCTCAAGTCTCAGATTTAAATCTAATGGAAACACTGACGGATTGCATTTATTTCCCCTGATGAAGTGACTATAAGTCTGAATCTTAAGACATTCATAACATTATTATATTCCAGATCAAATACAACCCAGAATGTTGCTATTTTATGTGCGAACGTGAAGGGGACCAGAGGAGCAGAGACATGATTTTAAAACAATATTAAATAATCTTTCAGCACCCTCTCTTAAGAGGCTTCTGATAAAACGCTGCAGATTAAGTCTAGATATAGATAAGAATCTGGATTTTGGGATCTAGTCTGAGTTACACTTGCTCAGTGGATTACACTATAAAAAACCCAATTTACCTATAATAATATTAATTAAAAACATTAATAGTAACACAAGCTATTTACAAGATTTGCTGTGGTTTTTGTGTTTTAGAGATATACCCTACACATTAAATAAATGAACTTGAAAAAGAAATAGAAAGGGAAAATACCTGAAAGAACCAAATATTTTACCATTTTTTGAGTGATAGATCATCTTTTCTGACTGAGCAAGCCATAAAACAGAAAACAATTTATAAAAAGCAATTTTTTCATCATTTGTGGCTATATGCACATCACTAGACTCTATGTTCCTTCACAAGAAATCCATTCCCTTCCTCACCCACCAATTCAGTGCTGAAGAAGCTATAAAAGCTGGGATGCTCTTCAGATAAAAAGGGAAATTTCCACTTAGCAAAGGCAACTCATCCAGATCATATTGCAATGTCCACTGGACAAGATTAGCAGCTAGCACAGCTCTGAACAGCCCTGAAGCTGCTGTGATTCATATTTTAGGCAGGAAAGCTTCCTTCTAGGCATAACATCTGTTTGGTATTAAAGCTGTACAGAGACATTTCCTTTGGGCTAAATTGAGTTCTTTCAGATTTTAAAGTTCGTAGTTGTTGATCACGAAACAGTTGAACAATTAAAGATATTCTTCCATGGTCTACCAGAAATTCCACCCATTTTCTCCAAGTTGAAACCTACTGTTCCAACATCTTTTACTAAACCTATATCCCAGCGTGGAGAGAGGACAACTAACGCCACAGTTTTCTGGCAAGAGGAAGGGCTGATCTGTGTACAGCAGTGGCTTTTTGATGGAGGAGTTAACTTGCAGGCAGCGAACATCAAGAGGAAAAAGATACCTGTGCTGTATGGGACTGGTGAGCTGCTCCTTAGAGAAGGAAGTCAAGCAACTACCTTTTTGGACAACGGATGCTTGCCTAGGAAGAAGCCGTTTGCTGCTGCTGCTTGGGGGCAGGGGGTGTTTAGAGCAATTAGAAGCAAATTTTCCCCAGGAAAGAACAACTGCAAGTTGATGAGGACTAGGAAAGGACTGAAGGCAGTATCTCCAGCACTAAGAGCTTCCTTAACATAAGACTGAAAATAGCAAATAATTCTAATAAAATGCTCAGTACCCACTAGATCACACATAGAATGCTGCACACAGTTTTGGGATCCGCAGTACCAGAAAAACATGGATCAATAGGCATAAATCGAAACAAGGGAGGTATGGACTAGTTTTCACTATGAGAACAGCCAAGCAGTGGAACTGGCTGATCCCCAAGTTGTGCAGTCTCTGCCCTTGGAGGTTTCAAGATTCAACTGGATAAAGCCCTGAGCAACCTCATTTACTTTGCAGACCTTGCTTTCTGTGGAAAACTTGACTAGAGATCTTCAGAGATCATTTCTGAAGAGAAACCTGCTATGCTTCTACGGGACATTTTGTAAACTAGAAGGTTCAAGATAGAGTGTATTTGAGGCTCAAACTTAAAGACTTAATAAAACAGTTCTACAATATAGTAAGTGACATAAAGGAAAAAATCTCTTGGGTTAGTGTAAGCAGACTGAACTACTCTGCAATGTATAGATCTTTGTTTCTTTTTCAATTTTTTTTTTCTTTTCTATTTTACAAAAACAACAACTGAAGATTACATATAATCATCTTTGCAATAAGCAGTCCAACAGCATCTGAGCAGAAGCAGCAATCATGACAGGATGATTCAATTTCTAATTCCCCAAATTGTTGTTCTATGCAATGAAACTGGTACAAATGTGCAAATCTGCAATCATGCCTTGCTGGCGTTGTGATGCTGACACAATTATCTAGGTATTAAGGCTACCAATACACTTCGGAAGCAATCTTTATACTACCCTTAGAGAGTCTGCACTACTGTTACTGAGGACCTTTAGCAGATTCAACCTAACACTTTATAAGTCCTTTCTCTTGACTGTTTTTCAGAGGGGAAACAGCAAATACTGATTTGCCTACTACTAAATTCAGATAAACTTTCCACACATAAAAATTCAGAACAAGAAAAACAAGTGGGAAAACATGCAGAACACCGATTCTTCCATGGATTTCAAAAGCAAAACTCGGAAATTTTTGCAAAAAAATTTTGATTCCACAATAAAGGCTCTCAAAATTTCTCAAATTTATTGCAAGCAAACACAGTAAATTTCACTTGCAGCCAAATTTCCTATTAACTACTTGCACAAGTGCTAATAAAATTCACGGTGATATAAGCAGATTAGAATACAGAAATCTACAAAAGTATAGGATTCATTGGAAAGATGAGTAAAGCAAATTAAACCATGAAAATATGGATATTGATAAAGTTATCAAAGACTCTTGAACAAAATTTCTATAGAAGAGTAGAAATTAGGACAGCAGTCTTTATATGCTGGAAATGAAGAGAAAATTGGATTCAATTTAATGGGTATGGAAACAAAGAGTGACTCTTCAAGCAGAACTATTATGTCATCTAACAAGTCTGTACCACACTACACTGGTGACATTGCATTAAAAGATTGTTTTCGATTTTAGTTCCTTCTTACCAAAAAATAAATGGGAGCATGTAGAAAACAACTGTTGCAAGAGGATAAGAAGGGCTTTTTTTTTTGGTGAAGCAAAAAAAAATTACACTGTGAAACAGAAGCAAATTTATCTCCAATGTATACTTTGAGAGGAGATTCCACCTGGAATAAAACAGCATCTCAAAAGCTTTCAACTAGTATGACTTGTTAGACTGAAAAACTATCCTGCAGTCCTTGAAGTACTTGAAATAGATAAAAAGGAGACACAAAAATAAAGTATATACTAGAGATAAGCTCTTTGATGATAAAAAGAGAGACTAGGAAGAAGATTTTGCACCTGTGAGTGAAAACTGAATAGGACCCAGCTGTTTTGCCTGGCTTGCTTTCTAAAGTATTTATTTATAAAGTCCTTGGGAAAATAACTTTCAATCATGTATACAGATTTTAGGTCCATATATCCAAAAATCTAAGTGACGTGGTTAGCAGTGGGAAGTGGTTATCAGCTTTGGCTTTTAAGCAACCTGAATAGGAATTAAAATTAAATTCAATAGCTCAGAAAAATAAGTGCGAGAGGATCACCTTTGTGTCAATTTATCTGGCAGCTCATTCATTATGAGGTCATACTTTATGTGGCACACTCAATTCCTGCAAAGAGAAAAGCCTCTAATTATATGACAATACAAATGGTGGAAAATCTTTCTAGAGCTGGTAAGACAGTTTTGCTGTGCTTGTAGTGCTTCATTCTCCCTGCTGACAAGTGAAAAGACTTCCAAGCAAACACCATGTAGCGTACAAAACTGCAATTGTCATTTTCTCTGATAACACATTTGGCTTGTCTTACCTGACAGCTACATCTCATTATTATTTTAGAAAAATGCTGATTTCTGCAAAAAAAACCTGGCAAGATTCCACAGGATGTCATTTAGTCATCAAACATCATTCCATAGCATGTCATGCCTTAGCATGTGGAGATTATTTTTCAAGACGTTTTTCATTCTGCACTCATACAAAATGAAGAATTTTTCCCCCTTATGCATAGGGAGTGTTTTTGATTAGAACACTGTTTCGGTTTTTTTATTTGGACAGGAAACGCACATGCTGTTGTCAATAATTTGATTTTATTTTTCCTTGGCAGATGCAATTCTGAGATGCCTAAAAAGTTGCCCTGTCTGAAAACATAATCACTGAAAGATGCTTATTCTTCATAATTTGGAAAGCTTATTAAAGTGCTCTATAAATAATCTATTTTAAGAGTTCAAACTTCATTTATTGTAATATGTCATTTTGCATCTGTGTTTTATTACTTCCTCTATGGTATACAGCATAAGCCTGCTATTTGAAAAATTGTGAGACTTTGTATTACTGTAGGAATGATTTAAAAAGAATTAATAAAAATACAGTGTTCAGATTATGTCCTCAGATATCTATAGTATGTTGATAGAAAATCAGATTTTTTTATACATTATCACAAATCTTAATTTAATAAAATTCAGTATTAGCAATTGATTTTTTTAAAAAAAGCTTTATTTTACAGCAATTTCAGAGTCAAACACCAAACACTAGGAGACAGTAGAATCCAGGGTGCCCTCTGCATGCATACAATTTGTAGTTGAAACCTTACTGATGTTATCTGTTATAATTTTCTCCACAGGATCCTGAAGGGTAAATGAACTACTGTTCGTTAGATCCTGAGATGACATCTCAACTCCTTTACCTGGCTCTGCCACTCCTATGGAATTCCCATCACATACAGAAGTACCCACAGATATTATGACATTTCCCCACCTTCTTCCCTTCCCTTCTGCCTCTGTTGAATACCATTAATTCAATCCCTCACTTGCTGCAGTATCTGTTATGCAGCACAGCTGCCTGTGGGAGCTGTAGCATAAAAAGCCTGGAAAACCTGCTATTAGGGAACTTGTACCAGTTCCTCCCGTTCCCAGTCTTCACTTTAAACAAGCAACCCCTTTACACACTTATGAGGTGCAAAATCCCATCAGTTAATTAAAAATGTAAAACCAATGACTGTTTCCATTCCTTAGACAGTGTTTAAGCATCAAGCCAGCTACATTATTTCTCTGAATTTTGTTGTGTGCCTTTTTGGTCATGCTGGACACAGTAAAAAGCAGAAAGCTGCCCAGGTGGCTAAAGAACCATTGTCCACATTCAGCTGCTGTATAAAAATCAGTGAAGTGCTCTAGGATTTGTTACGATTCGGTTTTAAACCCAGAAGAGCAAAGAAAACTAAGTCTCTGTGCATACACCGGAAAGAATTTAGAAGGTTCAAAATATTCCCAAAAATGAGATTAAAACCAAATGAGGTTAGATGCTGGTGCCAAAAAATGGATGTATTTTATTTAATAATAAAAGAGGCAAAGAGCAGGAAAGAGAAAAGTAGAGAAAAGTTAGAAACAGCCAAGGTTACTTCAAAAAAAAAAAGCATAGGATAGGTCACCACCACCCTGTGCTACCTTTAGTGCTGCCAAGATGGGGTGGGGGGAGTGGAGCAGTTTTTGCCCTTTTTTTTCCCTGTTGTTTGAAGCGTCTTACCTGCCTTCTCCGATCTCTGGAGCAGTTTGGCTGGAATGCGTTGGCCCATCCTCCGAGATGCAGGAGCAGTGTCCGGTCGATGCAGCCGAACCTGGGCCCGCTCGCAGTGCTCTCGCCGTGGGCCGCAGGAGCAGGGTAGGGGTTCCACAGCTCACTTACGACTCTGGTCCAGGGGTGCTGGATCAGGGGGATTCGCCTCAGGCGGGCAGCGTCGGCTCCAGGAGGCCTCAGGGCGTCTCGTGGCAGGCAGGCGATGGTGGTGGGGGAAGGAAAGGCAAAGGTCAGGGACTCTGCCCCTCGCTCTTCCCTCCGCAACTTGCACCAGTTTCGCCTTCCTTTTTATGGGCCTCAAGGCAGGCTACCCAGGGTCCATGACAAGGCATTTTTGAACCTTTTCAGGTGTTGAGCAGTCATAATGATGAAGCACTTTTAGAGCTTTTCAAGTGTTGAGCAGTCATAATGACAAAGCACTTTTTGGAGCATTTCTCTTATTATTAGGCTCTTACAGGATTAGCGGCCATCTTTCAGCAGTATTCAAGTGCAAGCAAACCTCTTTTTAATGCTACTGACACAAAATGCATATACATTCTCTCTTCACTTACTATCCCTGGAGATTACTGTCAATTTCTTCTCTCTAGAAAAGTCTTCCTCTACTTTCCTGCACCCTGGAAAGCACATGCAGTGATAAGAGGTGCATGGAAAACGCATGCATTTCTAATCTTCACTTCCCTGATGGCAAGCCTCTAGAATGATGATGCATTCTGTTAATAACATTAAATTAACTCCTCCTAGTTTTATTATCTGCAAAAATGCAGTAGGATGAGCACCAGACCCAATGATCAAAGTGGCAGATTTTAAAAAAGCCTACCCCTTAATTCTCATAAATTCTGGTGCCCTTGGTATGGTATAAAAAACTTAGAGAAATTAATTCCATTGAAATGCAGTCTGAGTGGATTTCAGACAATTCTCTAATGTACTGATTTAAGCATAAATAAAATCTAATTTAAGCACCGTTAAAAACTGGGCATATGTACACACAAGAAAAATCTTGGGATTTTGTATGGGGAAAAAAAATCTTATATCAAGAAAAATATTCACTCTGATGTTCCAAATCCAGCTGAACATTTATTATTCAGCATGGTATAGTCAAATATTCCTATGTGAATAATACGTGAGCCCAGTTTTGACCACAGCAAAAAGATTGTGAGCAGTGACAGCGAGTCTCTTCCCTAACATAGCCTTCTTTTAGCCATCCCTCTGGTCCTGAGTTGGTTTAATTTTTGCTGTTTTTGACACAGCTAGTTTCCCAGCCATCTTAATGCAGGTGACAATTTTGTTCTTCATTTTTTTGAGTGACATTTTATTTTTCATCTACTGCAGATAAAGAATGCTAGCACAGTGAATTCAGCCTTACACCTGCCATGACACTAAAATGTCTCACCAAATTACTTCATATGTCTAAATGCAGGTTGTTGTGGTTTAACTCCAGCTGGCAACTAAGCACCACATAACTGCTTGCTCACTCTTCCCTATTGGGAAAGGGGAGAGAATCGGAAGAATAAAACTTGTGGGTTGAATTCACCCCTTCCCATGGGCAGGGAGGTGTTCAGCCATCCTCAGGAAAGCAGGGTCCCATCATGTGTAACAGTTGCTTAGGAAGACAAACACCATCACTCCAAACATCCTACTTCTTCCCCCTAGTTTATATGCTAGGCATAATCCCATATGGTCTGGAATATCCCTTTGTTTTCAGCTGTCCCGTCTGTGTCCCCTCCCACCTCCAGTAGCAGAAAAAACAGTGAGAGAGAGTTCCTGGTACAAACAGGTAAGAAGGACAGTACAACAATCTTTACAGCTGTGCTAATCATTAATCCGCACTTTGACAATGGGATGTCTGCAATGCCAATAAAGAAAGAGGTTAAAAAAAGCAGATTGGGATCCAACACAAGTAAACATTTCCCACCAAAACATGCTTGAAGGTGGTGCAAAGAAAAACGTTCTCCAAGTATTGCAGCAATAGAACTGCTCAGAACTAAGAATTTTATCCTGTATTTTTTAAGTATCAGTAGCTCCTTTCATTTATTGCACATTAGTGTCTATTTTGGAGTGGAACTTTATTTAGTCTATGCTAAACAGTAAGTAAATGCATATTACACTACTGTTAGCTGCTCAGCTGCCCAATACATCCAGGTAGTTGTGAGCAAGAGAACTCTTCTTTCTTTTTCATTTAAAGAGACAGGAACCACTACTTCTTTTAAGTGCAGTCCCAATTACAAACCAGCCGTATCTCTTTCTTTTTGACAGCAAGCATAGTACATGCTCACCAAAGCTACCCATTGAAGCCACCTGGAAGTGGAAACCAGTGAAAAAAACCTGTTGCTTTACACACAGATGAGAGTTTCTATAAGTTATGTCAATCATGGAATTAATCTTGCTCCTTACAGCTGCAGTAGCACCACGAAGAACTTAAAGAAGAAGCTGGTCCAGTCTAGTACCACTGTAATTATGACTAAGTATAAAGGAGAAAGGACTACAAAGCTCAAGTGTATTTAAATTTAGAGATGATACTTCAGTTGATGTGACCTTTTAAAGTATATTTATCTTTCTGCACTTATGGTTGAAAAAGAAAAGAAAATAATACTAATAAATGTTAAATAATAATGCTAATGAAACCAGATAAATATTTTATGTACATTTTCTAGGCCAATATCTAGTTCTCTCAGTTTTGTTTCCTTGAATGTGGAGGGAACAGAGCAGGATTGTCTTCAAACCTTTTGTTATAGAAAGGGCAAACCACAGTACATAGAATAGTCTTAAATAGTAAAATTTAAAAAATTTCTTTCCTCTTATTTACAGTAGCAGAGAAGACTATATATACTCTCTGTTATTTACACAAGTATAGCTTCTATTGGAGTCTACAAAGGCAATTTATTGTTATATTTATAATTATATAAAGTAATCCTTCAGGTAGAAAACAATCAATAGATACTTTTTACATTTCTACACAGACCAGTATAGGGTTTTGTTATTGTGGAGTTTGTGAGTTTTTTTAATTGATAAAGTTCAGCAGCAGATTAGAATTTTTTTGAGAGTTTTTCTCCATCGTGGGACAGTGCTCATTTAATACAGTCCACAAGTAATATCTTGCTTGTTTCATTTGGAAAAACCTTTGTGAAAAAAATTAAAAACTAAAATAGTTCTCAAAAGAATTCTCTAAAAAGTCAGGCCAATCAGAATTTCTGTTTTCTGATCAAGAAACTTCTAAACATTAATACAAATAAGAAAAATCAGCACATAAGTTTGCCCTACGTCAGGCTAATTTCTATTTCTTTTTCATGCCTATAACAGATGAAAAGGATATGCAGTTGAGAGAGCAGAAATTCCCCTTGGGCCAGGTAACATCCTTATGTATGATATACTAGAATTCTTATTTGAAATAACCTGTAAATTATTTCTAAGAAAAGAGGATGTAATAAAAGTGAAATGAAAAATGCAAAAAGCAAAAGAGAAAGGAGCTTTCTAGTAGCTAAGGCATTCAGGTCTCTTTCTCTTCTGAACAATCACTGGCTTTCTTATTTTCAAGGCAAATAGTCTACACAATAGTTTGTTTCATGAAAATGCCATCCCATACCTTCCCCTGAAACAAAATTGCCACTGCTGTATTTCCTGAGAAGCAAGACCTTGTCGATGTCAAAGAGGTGTAATAATCTGGCCTTAAAAAATAGCAGAGGAGTGTCATGTAGTCATTGGAATCTGTTAGGGCTTAAGTAATGCTAGAACTACCTCTGTACAGCCAAAGAGAAATATTTAAACTAATCAAGAAAGCATCTAAGTACTTTAAAATAGCCCTGAGCCACAGTATCAATAAATTTAATATTTTTGAATAACAATTTTTGACTTGAAAGCCTAAATCCAACTTTAAAGCACCTAAATCCTTTACTAGATTTCAGTCTCACCCCTTACCAATGAAATTTAGATTGTCAGTCAAACTCTGAAGACCTGAATAAATACCTTTAAGAATACAGAACTATGCAAATGTTTAATGAGCAATAAAAATGCAGTAGATCACGTGTATGATGTTCCTTTTCTAATGTTAAATATATTGATATCCTCTTCACCGTTTGACTGACTTCACTGGTCTGGCTGGGTCTGGCCATATTTAAGTGGAAAGCTTTCATTCATTCATCCTTTCATCAACACGGATTTGATTTATAAACAATCAAAACCAGAAAAAATAGTGCATACAACAAATGTTGTTTCTCTTAACTTCTTTGCAATGCTGCAAACTAACGTGTTTGACATCATTGTTTCGCATACCAATTTCAGATCATGCACCATTTAGACCACATCTTCCCTTTGTAAATTGGGAAGTATTTACTTGCACTGTAAATATATATGTGTGCACATTCCAAACCAGCATGGCCAGGCCCTTAACACAATGGATTGAGCTAGAAATATACTAGAAATATCCCAAAAAGGAAATTCCACTGTTTGAAAGTGATACCTGTCCAAGTTAATGTGTGTCATCATTAAGCGTCTGCAGAATTAGCAAGGACAATGATATATATACTCTGTCATTATTCCTTCCCAATTTACAGAGTCGTTTTGACAGAATTTACAAGAAAGGTCAAATTATGTCCTCAGAGTCCAAAGAGTTTTCATTATCTCTGTTCATATACAGTGGAGAAGATTTAGCATTCAACCATTTTTTTCCTTGATGGCAGTATAAGTACCAAGAACCATGGAAAAAATATGAGCAATATTACTAGAGCAAAGATAATTATTCCAGGATTTGTCTCAGATTCACAGGCTCAATAATTTTAATTTTGATTCTTATAATATTTTATTTCATTGTTTTGCTCTTGATGAGTTTAGCAGGAGATAAAATAAAGTCAGCTCAACAAATCGAGACTAAAGTCTGGTTCCTTTATATTCTAAAGTGTTACTAGGACAAGTTAACATTCCATCTCAGAAATAGTATTCACATGTCTGATGTTCATCTGCTGAGGCTCTCATTTGCATCTTCATAGCCCAGTTTCAAAATGCCACACCAAAAATACTCTTGATTTACTCATTTTGTAGAATAGTGTGGCTGAAGAAGAAGAAAAACAGAATTAAAATTAAGTGAAAATTGAAGTTACTTCAGTTAGCTGAAGAGAATAAACGGCTTTAAAAGAAAGGCTACAGATCAAACTCTGAAACTCTGCATCTTAGATTTAGCAGGGGAGAAAACAGTCCTTGGAATGTGATTATATTGATGACTAATAGGGACAAGATCCTGAAAAAAGCTTGTAAGACCACAGAAGAAATAATTGTTGAAATATGGGGTCACACTTTTTCTACCTTCTAAGGACCATCTAATGACCCTTGGCAAAGAAGTTCTCTGCTATTAATAAATTTCTTTCAGAGTAAGATATTCTGAAATTTTGGCTATGCTTTTTGTGGTGAAATATTAACTCTTAGTTAATTTTCTAAGAATGCACAAACCATGCCCAAAGAATAAAATGTAGAATTATTGTGGGAAAGAAAATATCCTCCTCATCAGATGTGGTCTAGTGTCCTAAGGAAACTGACAAAAACTCTATATTTTTTGCTGTTTAAAACCAGCCTAATAAAGTAAGTGTTCTCTAGGAGACAAACTCCTAGCTGCACATGTGACCTGGTGCAACTTTCTCATCAATAAAAAAGTGAATTGTTTGTACTTGCAATTACTGTCTGTATTAACAAATGCTAGACAACCTTGCATAGCCCAATTGACAGATAAAAATATAAAAAAATGATTAAAACAAGACACTGTCATCAACTATTAGGCAGAGTAATTGAGAGCAATTTCCTTATCTTTCATAAAGAGAATAGAAAATAAATCAGTGAAAATGAAGGCAGACAACAAAGCTAGTGAACACTGTGAAAGGACTGAATAAAGAAAGGAGTTCATTAAAATAAGGTATTACAAAAAAACTGACACCTGAGCTTGACAGGGACACAACTTCATTTTAGTATTATCGTCAAGAGACTCTCCGAGGAAAAAAACCCTAACTTTCCGAAGTGTCTAAGCTTTCCAATCCATGCACTGTTTTGACTTCTAGTCCTTTGTTCTTTTTAATGGGGCTATTCTTCCCTTTTGAGATCTGTTCTTATATATTTCACTTCAGGTTTGTCCAGTTATAATCTCTGGATTGACTGAGACTACAATTGAGATCACAGAACGACTTCAAGCAGCCATAATCAAAGGGATTCAGATTAGGAAGAAAAGGCAAAGGTATTTTCGTCTGCTCCCTCTCCACCCCTACCATTCACAAGCTGCCACGTATGGGGCATAGGTTAAACAAAAGTTCTTATTCAGTAATTTTAGCATATGTTCTTCAGCAGGGGCTGTACAAAGTTGTGTTGTCATAAATGACACCAAGGGAATCATCACTTTACTGCTAATGTAGAAGCTTCGGAATTTCTTCAGTGCTTTAGCAATTGCAGGAAAGAGCATTTGAGCCCAAGTTGTGGAAACAGATGCACTCACATATTATTCTGACTTTTGAATATGAATCTTTTAGCTACCCTTAATCGAGACTATTCAAGTTTTTCTCATGGTATTAACAAGTGAGATTTCTTTTGCTCCTTTTTTTTACAATTCAGTCAAAACCCCCCCCCTGGTTTCTTCTCTCTTTCATATCTTCAAATATTCTGCATGGTTGTGTAGTAGCTGTCAGACTTTAGGAGTTAGGATGAAAGACACCAAAAAACTAGGACATCATGCTTCTCAGCACGAAGAGCACTGAATCCTGCAGGATGCCATATGCTTCAGGATCCCATCAGCTCCCAAAGGGTAGCACTTTACAAGTTTGGGCCTCAAAAGACTTTACTTCTTAATCATAAAAGTGAGAGATTGAGTTTACAGAAGATAAATGCTATATATAGTCCCATTTTATGAAATTATATATTTTTTTAAAAGTACAGTTCTTGACTGAGATTTATATAAAATGTCAACATGTTTCATTTATACAGCTTTTATGAAGTACATGTTTATTTAAATAGATGAATCTTTTAGTTTCTTTCATATGTTGTCTTAGGTGATGTAAATTGTATTAGTCTCATTGACAGTTCTTACATGTCTCTCTCTAGAGACTACAAAACCCCCTGTGAAGGAAGAATAGTCTTGGCTTAGAAAGTTTTTTTCACATTTACATTAAGGAAAACAATTTGCAATTGTTCTGTCATCTTAATTAGGATTATATTTTCATTTGTTTTCATTTTGCTTCAGCGACTATTCAGTACTAAAAATCTTTATGAATAAATATTTTAAACACATATACTGTCTTCTTGAATCTTTTACTGTCACTAAAGATGAATGTCAGCAGTCGATGTTTCCATTGTGAGCAACAGACAAAGTGTCTCCATGCTGGCTTTGTCTTCAGACAAAAAATACAATAAATTTACCTTATTAAGCATCACCTGCAGCATAGTCAAATATTTATGTGCAATGTTTTGCTTACCTGAGTTTTACACAAGGATATTATATGACTGATGTAATGTTTTAAATAACCTTTCATTTTTCAATTCCATAAAAACTCATTCTACCTATACATATATAAATTGCACAAATTTATGATGAATCCATGGGACAACAGGCTTTTCAGGTCACTCCACTCATAATTAGAACTAATTAAAATGTGCCAAAGAAAGGATAGAAATTTATCACTGCTCATTAAACCTGTAAAGCCTGTGTTAATTAGATGTCAGACTCAGTAATTCACATAAATGTTTGCTGCCAGTCTAAATTTAGTGAAAAAAATAAACACATTTATAGCCACTGCACCAAAAAGGAGATAGGTACTGTTGAACTGAAAGGGTTAAAAGCTTTCTGTACTACAAATCTCATTCTTATATGCTTTTTTATCTTGAAAAAAATATGCATGAAAAAGTGCCATATTTACAAAAGTTTTAGATACCTCCAGGGATGGTAACTCAACCACTTTCCCAGGCGGCCTGTTCCAGTGTTGGACAATCCTTTTGGTGAGGAAATTTTTTCCTTATATCCAACCTAAACTTACTCTGGTGCATCTTAGAGTCATTTCTTCTTGACCTATCACTTGTTACTTGGGAGAAGAGACTGACCTCCACCTTGCTACAATCTCCTTTCAGGTAGCTGTGGAGCACAATAAGGTCTCCCCTCAGCCTCCTCTAGTTCATTCAATATCCTTGGTGAGACATGTCGCTTGAGGAGCTATATGGGCAAAATGTTCCACACTGTTATTCTTTTAATTAAAAGCATTCCAACTGAAGGATTTTTTAAGGTCTGGGTTTGGATGCACAGCAAAGTGTCAGAATGTTTCTTCTAAATCTGCAACATCTGCTGGTTTGGTTTGCTGTGGCCTCCACTGTAATGGGGTTCACACGGTCATTTCTCTCTCACGCTGCAAAGGCTCCTGGGGAAGCTGCTCATTGAGCAGGGCCAGGTGCAGTCCCATCCAGAATTTAATAGGTTCAATTTATTGAATTTAGGTGCTCTGTTACTGTTTTCAATTAAGTTGCATTTCAGCCTTTCTTCTATCCTATCGGCCTATACAAAGACAATAGGGACTAATACTTTGGTGGTAGAAGTAACATTCCCCTAAAAAAAAAAAATAAAAATTACATTAAGGAGCTTCCTACTGTCTCACCTCTCATAACTCAAATTTTCGCTAAGTTATTTAGGATAGCCAAGAAAAGCAAACCCTTATTTGCTGGAAAATCAACCCTTTTTCCCAAGATAAAGTGATAGTGTATCCATAAGTTACCAGAATAAAAAAATATATCTCTGTTGCCTTCTGGGAATTTTTTCAAAAAAGGACTTGAAGAATAAGAATTTGACTTTTACAATAATAAGAACTTGACTAGTTTTTGTACTTCATACAGATCTGATCTACACTAGGTCCAAATTCCATATACTGGGTATTTACGAAGGAGATACCTAATACTCTCTTATCCAGTGCAAAGGCTGTGATTGTAACAATTCCGTATATTACTAGGGGGACATCTTAAAAGGACTACTATACTGTCCTTATTTTATTTAAACCTGTATGAAAACTTTATATGAAATCCAAACAGACAGATGAATCCCAAGGCAGATATAACTGAGTCACTGTCTTCTTGCTAATCTGGTAAGATAGATACTGAAGTCTCTTCCTTATGGATATATTCCTTTACCATCTTCAGTTCCTTCAACTTGAGACATGAAGAACTATCTAGTGGAACAGTGTCTATTCGAGACCAAAACTGTAAATGTCACCAATTAATAGAATTAAAAACCAACATCCCACTTTGAAAACATCTAGTAGAGATGCCTTATTTCACCTGCCAGGAGAATCAACTAACACTGACCTGAACAGCTGTAGTACTCCGACTGTATTAAAGGTCCTGACACGGTCTGTTTTGCTTTGTTTGGGTGAGGAGGCAGTAATTTTCTTGTTGTTATTTTTCAAGTTCATTCATTGACATTCTTTTCATATTTTCTTCTGGCTATGGGTCCAGTTAATACCTCAAAAATATTCCCATCCTGAAAGCAGTTGATTTAGTCACCTTCCTCCCCCTACCCTCCCCCAAAATCCCCACCCAATCAAAATACCCAAAACATTGTGGGTTACTTGAAACATCAAACAGCCACTTTTCAACAAACCAAAGACCACATATAACCATGAAGTAATGGTATCATCAGGTTTAAAAAACACATCTGTTCCACTCCCCACCCACAAAGTACGCTTTACTTACTGCTCACCATCCTTTCCACAACTCTTCTCATCTGTTCTGTGACAGTGACAGATGCTTTTTTTGATTTGATTTTAACTGATTGTTTGTGAGAGGCAAAGCAGCCACAGATGTCAGCTGTTGTTCTATCAGACTTCCTGAGACAATCAGATAAATTTGGAACAGACAGTGAAAGTTACTCTATGAATACGTTTAGAACAAGGCTAGAAATAGTACAAAATGATTCTTTTCTATGTGAATACATGAGGTTTTATCACAGCAGCAACACAATCACATCACCAGTCAAAAAGACACACAGAGAGCTCTCATTTTGTCTGTCATAGTCTCAGCTTTTGTAAATCAAATGACTGTTTGTACCAAAAACTAAACGTCAGTAAAATTGCTACACTGTGAAAGAATGAAAGTAGCCTTTGGTTTGATGATCACCACTCAGAGCTCATGAGAGCTGACAAAAGTATCAGCCTGACATGATTTCCAGCACTTGACTGTGCAGAGACACTGATGAAGATACAGGTAATTTCTCATGGAATTTACTCTCAAATGTCATTTGCATTATGGAAGAGAAAAGCAAGAGTGATGTTTTTTTTTCCTGATGTTTTCCTCTACACCTTAAGCACAAAGAATTTGAGAGTCTTTGGCAATTCTTTATACAGTGTAAACGTAGAGCTTTTTTTTATTATTTTATAGCTAATCCTCTACCAACTGATGCTACAGCATTACAAGTATCATAATCACTTAAAGTATGTAGACCTTGTAAAAATTTATCACAGCAACATTAGTATTACATGCTACTATGGCAAGCATGAGCACTGGACAACATAAAAAATGTGCTGTTAGAGAAGAATAAAACTCTAGTGTGTACTATGAATTTATCTGTAAAAGGTAGACTTAGAAAAAATTAAAGAGGTATATGGATTGTATTGTTACTAAATTGCTTTCAAATCTATGTAGAATGGACAATGCAAACATACGAAGGCGATTAAAATGCTGCAGGCAGGGAATACTGGAGATTTTTTACATGACTGCGAACCATAAAAATCTGCAAGAATCTGTCTGTTGATGATTTTCTTTTCAGAGAGAAAACAGAAGGAGATATTTCTGGCAAAAGACTTAAAGGCAATTGATCTGAATCCCAAAGATATCTTCTAGGGGGCAAGGCTTTGTCTAGACCTCTGTACATCTGTTACCAAAACTGCAGGGTACTTGTTTTAAAATCTTCAACACACTCTGAGTATTCAGATACCATGTGTCACTGAAATGATGATCCGCAAACTGGCGCACACTGGAAAAGGAGAGAAAAAGATTATGCACAAACAGCTTGCAAATACCTAGGTGAGCAGACAGTTAAGGAATTGTCACTCAGAACCCAGATCAACTTGATTGCTAAACATCATGAAACAGCAGCAGATCAAACATGTGCCAGAGGAGTAAAAGATAAAAAAAGTTGGCCATTAAAAAACCTTAAACAGGATGTCTAAAAGCATTGGAAATTTTTCCTAAGATACTTTGCCTTAAAATTTACAATTTTTTTTGCCAGTCTCTCACTTTTCCTCTCCCGCGCTAAAGCTTTCAAATCCTATAACATGGTGGAATTTGAGAAAAAAAATACAACCTTGATTTTAAAATTTTTTGGCCTTTTTTAGTCAAGAGTGTCAAAGTAGTCAAAACTATGTTTAAATTTCACCCTTTCATTGAAAGTGTTTTCTTTCAGGAGAATTGTCCTGATACTTCTTGCTCGCATCTCTTCATGATCTCTTAGCTTTTTAATTTTGTAATTTACTATGAAGACAATCAAGGAGAACTAGAATCACCTTTCTCAGCTTTCTTGGAAAAGAGTATGTTATGAGGTTTGATATACTTTTTGTAACAATGCAAAAACATGCTCTTTACCTTGTGAAGATTTCTTTTTTTAACTGAAAATGTTTCAGTCAGTCTCTGCACATCGTATACTCCCACTGCTAAGAAGGGGAGGGAAGCACTAATAAAATATGAGTTTAAAACAATAAAATAAATGTAATTAAAACCAGGCTCTGGTTCTAGAAAACAAGAAGAGTGCAGATATAGCTTCAAACCTTAAAACTTGTAATAATAATTCATTGTATTTCTTTTGTTAAAACAGAGCAAGTAAATCAGGTAGGGGTTTTTATCAGTATTAAGTGTATAATCCTTTGCTCTGCTTAGTAAGAACAAAAAATTTTCATTATCTTATGAGAATACTTGAAGTTTATAAAGTGATTTTTCCTTATATGTTCCCCAGTTGAATGACTTAAGTGTAAAAGCCATCTTCATATACTTCGGCTAATGCAAGATAGTAGGCTACAGTAATAAACAAACAAAAGCCCCACAACAGAAACCACAGGAAATCAGTGTGACTGCATGTAAAAAATGCACATTACATATACAGACATAGCTATTATCCTTTGTATACCCTTTGAAAGCCAACACATGGGAAGTTCCAGCAGAATTTCTGGAATCAGCCCGTGTCTGTACCAAGTGTCCTTACAGCACGGCTCAGTTCAGATGGTGATACACAAACCTAGCCTTAGGTGTTCAGGGATATCCTGCCTACTTTCTTGCCATCTATTCCAGCCCCATGAGGATGTTTCTGGAGCTAGGAAGACTGTCTCCCACTAAGTTTTGTCTGGACATTATGGCCTCATGATCTGTAGAGATTATGCAGTACTGCGAGGAGGCACGGGGTGCTTTGTATGTGCTGATTGGTTGTTCTGCATATGAAGTGTACCTCAAATTACTGGGACATAGCAGATTTAATGGGTTCAAGCCTTGCATACATAAGCTAACTACATGTACGGGTAGTTCATCTGATGCTTTTTAAAGTTATCTGTCTTATTAGGCAGACATGGCTTTGCTAGACATGGCCATAATATATAGAACTTCCAGATAAGCCACATCCTGGTTGGTACCACAAAGTTTATTGAGGCTACCAAATATATAGAAATTCCAGATAAATGTAAATCTCTCAGGTAATTCAAGACAACTTTTCTGTGTAGAAAAAAGAGAGAGAAAGTAAAAAAAATTGAATTACATGGTCCAGATACCAGAGGTCAGAGAAAGGGGGTTGGAAGTAATTTTATTTCTGTGTGGTTTTCTGAGTCCCTGATAGAACTAGAAAATGCAGCTGTTTTTGAAGTTTCTTCCTAAACCACATCCCTACTAGACATAGATTCTTTAAGATGAAGAGATTAAACTTTACCTCACTGAAATAGTGAAACTGGTGCTCAAGGCTACAATCAAATACCAAATGCTACTCCGCACTAAAGATTAGAAAGCTTCTGCAAGAAAGATGAAGAATGCTGATATTTACTGGAGGTCAAGAAGCAAAAAGAGGTTTGCAAATCTTTTTTTAAAGTACAGGATATCTTACCTAGGAGATCTGTTGGAACCTGATGCAGCCCTACACCTGCCCAAAATGTTCTGCCTCTATTATAGTGTATTTTTCATGAAAGTTTTATTTAAATAAGAAGCCTAGATACCATAACAAAGCTAACTGGACCACTACTTTTACCCATACATGTCTTACAGCACATAAAACTCTAGCTTAGCATTGAAAATATACCAAGACCTACAAAATTCTAAAGTTATGATCTTCATCATTTACCATAAACTAAGGCAAATAAATATTTATACAGACTTGAAAGCTATTTGGTTTTTTAAGTCTTCTGAAGTAAAATCTCATTTTGCAGCTGAATCATGTAGTGTAAATATTTAACAAATATTCCAAATTAATAAAGTAGTCTAGAAAAATATTGCTTGTATTTCACAAGAAAAAGTGGTAGAATATGAATTGTTGGAATTTTTCCTTCTTCTGTGTACAACTTGCACAAATGGTTTCTACTTCTCTACTAGTACTTCAGAATCATAATGTTTTTTATTTTTCAAGTTATATGATTTATTTTACTTATTGTTTTCTTTTGGTACAAAAATTGCTTTTAAAAAAACAATAATTGGTAGTAAATGGTATATAGTTAAATGCAAATCATAAAATACCCAGTTGTAGAATTTCATTAAATATTCATTTTCATAACATCCTAATGTCTGTGCAACTTTTTGTTTAAACCATAAGTGTGTAACACGCTTTCACAATCAAGTGAAAATATTTCACTACGCTATAACAAAATACTGTTTGATTATTTCTTCTCTAGGCCATTTCAAAAGCTATATTGAGAGTATTGTACAAGACTTAGGTGTCATTGAGAATTGTTCAGTTGCTTCAAGATTATGGTAAAAATATAACCTTTGAAAAAATCTTATCTAGCCAAGATAATATATATGACAAAATGCAAAATCAAAGCCTTGTTGTCTTCAGGGCACATTAGCAAGAAGCTGAGAGAACTGTGTATTTCTGAATAAAACCTGGAGCAAGGTGTACAACCATATTGTTTGTTTACTCCTAATAACTTGTTTGTATGACTACTCTTATCAAGAAAACATCAACATTAAAATTTAATACTTTGACTGTAGTAACGAGCCTTTAGATTCACAGAAAAACGTTTCATTGAATGATTTAAATAATGTTAGCACAGTGAAAAAAGCAATTGGATGCTTAGTAGTAATAGAAAATATGCTTTTCTGAAGAGTTTTATTTCCCACATTTGATGGTCTGTTCCTTATATCTAAGGAAGCATATATACACGTGTTAAGTGATGTTATAACCCAGTTTTGAACAAAGACATTACACTAAATCAGGCCCAAGGTGAGATTGAATCTGTGTTTTAAAGACTGCTTACATTTTCACTGTTTTGTTAAGAAGCAGCCTTGAAGACTGAGAGAGGCCGAAGAGCCTGTATGCAAATTTTATTACATGCATTAAGTAGTTAGTCATTTGAAATACAAGGTAATTACTCACAAGAGGAGAAATGAACCTCCTTTGTAAAGATGGCATTATAAGTCAGTAGTAGCAGAAAAGGTGTTCACTGATCTGGCTGTATTCCAATATAATTTCTCATCACTCTATGGATAAGAACAAATTCACGGCATCAGCCATACACAGGTAACTCAAACACCATTCCCATAGAAAGGTAAAAAATTTAGATAACTGTCACATCCATATTAATTTGTCTAGTAGGGAGCTGCACTGTATTTTCCATTACATATTTGCTGTCAAATCTTTCATGTACATATGCTTGGAAAATCTGAGGCACTGAGCAAGTGGAAAGATGGAACTCAGGTGAACAACCCACAGATGAGAAAAAGGATAGGATTTTGTCTGTGACTGTGGAAGCTCAAAAAAGTCACATTTGAATAAAAATTTAATGCATGTATAACTCTGTCATAGTAGATTTGAGTCATAAAGATCCTCTTTTTCTTTAAGTGGAATCTTGAGAATGCTTTGGTTTAAAAACCAATAATTCTGTGCTATTTAAAATTACTCCCAGAAGTAACAGGCTATTCAGTTTAAAGCTGACATTAAAGAACTGGCTATTTTCCAGTGTTTCTGATTGCACAAGATCCAAACCTACCTGTGGATGTACAGAGAAAATGGTACCTTTATGGATTGCTATTCAAGCTAATGTACTCAATAGCGCAAAGAAGATGAAATGTCAAACCTAAATAATGTATACATTTTGAGGCTTTTTCAGCTGAACAATTTATCTGGGTTTCTGAATGGACCGTCTTCCCAAATAAATAAAAAACCACCACCTTCACGGTTCTATGAATTAAGAAAAGAATACTGTTTGCATCAGTAGCAATTAAGTCGAACCTTGATTAAATAATATTATTCCCAGAACAGATACTGCTGACTTTCATCCTTCTAGGGTAGCTAGGAATATAATACAACGTCATTAGAGAGAAAAATCTGTATAATGAAATTGCTTGCTATTGCTTTCTAACAGGCGTACACTTATCAGGACAGGTGGGCAACAACCCTGCAAAACTCTAATTTGTACTTTTACTAAGAAAATGAAAATTTTTCATTACTTCTAACATTAATCTGAAGATACAAGTCTCACCATCGCAAACAGATGACTAAGCAGCCACCATTTATCTTAATTAAGTTCATCTTAATCAAGGTACTGTCTGTGAGATACGATGCTACTTAAGACTAGGATTCTTAGCATAGTTGTGTGGTTCCCAGAGGGAACATCTATCAAACTAAATGTATAACTACAGCTTAGTCTTGCTAAAAACATAAAGAAAACAAAGCAATGCAAAAATTAATGAAAGCCAACATAGCTAGTTTCTTATCCATTGCTTAAATCCTCCAAATATCTACTATGCTACATTGTAAAGTCATATGCTCACTAATACACATACCATATATTTTCAAGTGCCTTTCCCAAATAAGCGTTCCTAATTTAAATGAAATTATTGCTCAATTCTTCATACAAAGATCAGAATTAGATCCATCCTAAAGATTTTGGTAAAACTGGAATTTTAAAATTATTTGAAACATTTCTTCTACATTTATGTAGAAGTACATTCAAAAAGTAGGAAGCAAGGTCATACTGAAAGAGAAGACATTTCACTTTCTAAAAATTCTCACTTTCATCTTCTCCACTTTGAATCTATAAATTACCTGGTTTTAACTTCTGAACTTATGAATCCTGTGCCAAGAAAAGAGTTTTTAGATGAGCAGTAGATCCTTTTTCAGAAGGATGAAAACCAGCTTCATTTGTTCAAGAACTTATTCAAGTTTCAGAACATAAGCTGCTTACTAAGGTAATAACAGGCAAGTGAAAATTATTGTTTTCTATTCTACTCTTAATTTCTTTCTCTTTTGCCTTCATTCCAGAAAACAATTTAAACTGTGGTACAGCTGTAAATGCACCCTTTTCAATGAACTGTGTAGCTCAGCCCATAAAAAAGTGTCCTTGGCTGCATGAGTCTACACCATGTATCTGGTGTACATTCTTGATAAATGTTCCTTTATCTTTACAAACTCTGGAAACAATGAAGAGAAGATAGCAGAGAAACACGTTTTCCTAGGGACAGTAATAGTCGTCAGTTCAACAATGAAGAGCTCACCAAACAGCCTGCCTGATTCTCAAGAACTAAAAATAAAGTAAGCTGATGAAACTAGAGCAATTAAACTCCCACAAAGGTCAGAACTCTAAAAGAGAAAGAAAATAAGATAAACAGCTCAACACTGTGTATCTGTAACCAGTGGATATCAAAAGAAAGATTACAATCAGAAAGCACCTACACCTCCAATAGAACATTTAGGTGCTCTCAGTATGTTTTAAACTTTTCATTAATTAAGAATTGGAGATCAATCTTAAAACTATTAGAAAAGATTGGGGAAGAGTAACATGAAAGACAACAGGAGCTGATATTGGGGTTACAGCCTAGAATAAAAAGAAAAGTTAAAAATCCAGGCGACAGCTTACTGGTGTGTACACAATTACCCAGGAAAAAACAATTGCTGTTCAACCTGAAAGAGAACTTTCTACCAGAAAGGAAGCTCTGGGCCTAAGCAAAGATTATTACAAACATTACTAAAAATGCCAAAACAAAAGGACACCCAAAGCTGAAAGGAATACAAAGACAGATTAAAATCAATCTTTGCAGCTACAGCTGCTGGAATAAGTGTAAGCTTATTCTAAACACTGGCCTGTGACCTCTTGTCATTACTAGAATGTAGGGCTCCCTATTTTTTCTGCAATTTTCACTATGTTACTGGCCTGGGGCTACAATAGCAAGCAAAGAACAATCAGATAAATGAGACCTAAACTAACCTATTTTCTTTCCAAAACTGTTCCTCTTTGAACAATGCACTTGTCTGGATTTGCACTTAAAATTATATTTACTCAGATTTGGCTCCTGATTTCCAGAAAGCAGCTAGCAGAGACATAGTACTGATAACTCCAGCAATTACCAGGATTTGCAGCTCACATTGTTATTTCCCATTACGTTTCCAGCATTGACCCACTGCTGCAGATATGAAACCAGCTCAATATTAATTTCTGAAAGAATCATATTCCTCTACAGCCTTTTTTCCCTTTTTTCCTTTTTCTTTCATTTAGGCTTTACAGATACAGTAAAGAATCTAGTGTCTCCCACTGAAATGGCTGCTGTTTTAAAGATCTGAAAAGAAAAGAAAGAAAGCAAGAAAGAGCAGCCACTGACTGTTTAGGATGACAAGACAGAGATCAATACTTATTTTTTGGCACTAGAAAAATTAATACAGAGATTACTATTTCATGGGCTTTCATTTCAAGAAGACAAGAGAAAGACTCAGAGAACAGCATATATCAGGATATATATAAAAGTCTATATTGTACTGACCAGCGACCATTCCTTTTTTCTGTGGGTCTGCATAGAGAGAGGTAAATTTCATAGATCTACAAGGATCCTCAAAACTGACAAAAATTACATTTCCATTAATTACTCCAAAATTAGTTAAATAAAAGAGGTGAAAAGAGGCAATATTTTACTACTGACTTAGGAGGCAAACCTCAAATTCACAGAGCTATGACTTTCAACATGAAAGTCATACCAGAAAATTAATATTATATTGGGACAAATTCTTAGCAAACTTTCTGGATTAGCTGTGCCAAGGACAAGACTGCATAGATACTTTTCTGCCCTTCATTATATATTAAATAAATCATGACATTTTGGCACATTTAGTTGACTGACTTATTAAAAGACATGCGATCAGGTTTCCCTCATGAATTCTTAGAGGTTATTGTGTTCAATGAAAATATTAATCCAGAATTGAACTAAATGTGGTAGTAGCACCAGTAATTTAAAATTAAGTATCTTCATTAAACTTAAAAAATTTATTTAAACCAACCAAATAGTTTAATTTTATCTCATTGCACTAGAATGAGGAAATTACTGTGGATGTAACTCAGTAATATTGAGGCTTTGGGAAGCTGACAGGACCTGGATTTGTCATGGGAAAAGCAGTCTTGGTGTTCATCTCTGCGATGCAAACTTAATCTTTACAGCAGGTAAGTGCTGCTATTGCTATGGGGAAGTATAAATAAAGGAGTTTACAAGTTACATGATTTGCAATTCTTCTGAGGCCACAGTAAATATTAAAAGAGAGACAGATTTCAGCTTTTTTTATTGTTGGAGATATTGTAGCACTGCTTAGTCTGTAATAATTTCAGTAACTTTCCCCACAGAGGAGATCATCCTATTACTCAGTCTGACTCTCACTACACCATCAGTATCACTGAACTATGATACATGGTCTGTTGCCTTGGCAGGGACTCATGAAGAATCTAAAGAGCTAGAAGCTAATAATTTCTTCCATGTTTGACATAGGTATTACTATGCAGTAATAGACAATAGCAATAAAAATTGTTATATCCAAAAAATAGGAGCTGATCAAACATAGTCAGCAAGCCCTCACCTCCTTCAGATAAACTTTACCCTGCAGTGAAATTCATACCCATTAAACTATTGGTTGATCCTTTATCCTTATTAGTCTGGATCAGAGGTGATAATCTGGAGTAGCGAATAGGATTTCTGTCCTATTTCTGGGCACTGTGGTGTTCTGCTAATGTAAACCAGTTCCAAGGGAACAGCACCTAAGCTTCACTTTGCAAGGTAGAGACTGGTAGCTGGAAAAATACCACCATATCTGTCTCATTGTCTGGGAGTAGAATAGATCTGCTGGATTAAAATCTGGTGGAAGGATCCTGGACTCAGCAATTCCTAGCAAATGGTTTTTGGAATCAATCTCTTCACTGACTGTAGAACAAAGGTGGTCTGATTTCTATAATGAACTTCCACACAGTTTTGTTAATGCGCCTATGTATATGAAAATATACGAACATGCAAGCACAAAAAAATCCCCAGTGCTCAGAAGCCAGGACAAAAAATCTAGTTTTAAGAAAAACTGGATTTCTTATATTTCTTAAAATTTAATCATCAAATGATGCAACATATACTAACTTTATTATCCCTTGTTAAAACAGAGAACGATCAGGTTTGCATGGTAGCTCTTATTTGATTAAAACTGTTTATGCTTTCATTTCCTTCTCAAATACCTTTTAATGTGTAACAAGTCCTTTATTCCACCTCAGTGTTTTTTCACAATTTTTCCAGCAGCAAAAGTGAGTCTCACAGAGTAGTAAATTCTAACCTTGTCTCTAAGCTCAGTCTTTCATTCACCAGCCTTCAACAAATCCTTTAATCCTTGCCCCCGCTTTATCTGTATCAAAAGCAGTGTTGGAGTTGTTCACAATATTTACCACAGAAAAGCTTTGATTAGATGTCCTCTCTAAGTGCTGGAGTCAATTTTTTATTGTATAGGAAAGGAAACACACCAATCAGTGATCGAAATTTAAAATAAGTGTGTCCCGAGCCTTTGCCCAAGTTTTAGTTCAAGCAGTGTACAAGCACTGTAGAGAAGCTCTAGCTGGGTTTCACAGGTACTTTTCTATAAAAAGGTGAAGCACATGGTGACGTGCAGCTGGCTTGAAATTGTCAGTCCCAAGGACAAAAATCATGACCCTGTTTCTACAAAATCAGAGGAGCAAACAGAAAAAAAGCAAATTCAAACTCAGATCATGTCCCTTTTTGGCAGCTCTATTTTTGTTACAGATTAGCCTGTTTGTGAACTCCAAATAATCTCCTCAATGCCTTTAGTACAATATTATTTCATACTTTTAAACTTTTATGTGTAACATGTTAAGGTTGAGATTTCATTAATTATACAACTGAATGCCAAGGATTTTTATACAACAACATTTCAGCACCTGGAAAACATTAAATTTTTTAATCATGGCTACTGCTGAAATTTGTACACTATCTCACCAAAGTGGATCTACGCCTGTTTTCTAAATGATGTAGAAAGTATTTCAAAACTTGTTGGAGTCATGGCTGCAGTACCATGATAGCCTGGGGTTAACACGGCAGTTGCAGACCTAGGCATTTTCAGGTCACAGATCTAGACTCAAATACCAGAAACAGCATCCAGGCAGCTGTAACTGAGCTCCTGCTACACTATGCGAATTTTGGCCAAAGTTCTGGGCACTGTGGTGGTGTTTCTTAGGATATTCCATTTGCATGAGTCTCTTCCATAATTTATATTAATGCCTAAGGCACAGAACGGCAGCAATGAATCTGATTAAAGGGAACTGGGACCTTAGGAGAGTGAAAAGCAAAGAGAATGCATCTGGAAAAAGACAGGATGTGTAACTGCAAAACCTGAAATCAGGTTTTAAAGTTCTGTACAAAAATGGTCTACCTTGAAAATACAGCCGAAAATGAGCATGAATTAATCTATTATTCTAGTAGACCTTGGAAATATTTAATGGAAGTGATGGATAGACATTATTTTGAATCATGATGCATTAAAAAAAAAGCAATAAAACATTAGCAGATGATAAAAATGCAATTACAGCCAACCTTTTTTGAGAGATTACTCAATATTATGAAACAGCATGATAATATTTTTAAGCTCTTTTCTTTTTAGACATTTTAGGAATATTTAATATCTTTTTCTTCAAAATGAACAGTGAACTATTTAATCTTAGCTATTACAATGTATCTTAAATAACTTTTACATTGAAGGTTTCCTATTTTTAAATAGAAAATGTATATAAGTAATGACATACCCAAGAATTGAAAAAAAGAAAAAAAGATAAATAAAATGTGTTAGATCAGATAAATTTGAAAAATCTGTGTTTGGAGCATGGAGTAGCAAACCTTTAATCACTGAAAACTAAAACTTAGTGGAAAACTCTATTTTGTGTTTCTCTCTATTAATTTCATTGAATGCTGTTTCCTCCAGAAAGAACATGAGGATGGGCTTGTTTTTACCCTGTTACTTGGATCAGGCCTTGCCATGAAAAACATGTACAGTGGAAGAGCCAAGAGGAGATCAAGTGCTAAAAATCTGACTGCTAAACTTCACTAGCTCAAGAGAAGACAGTCTGGATTAGCTTACAGCTGCTAATCTTCCATTTGAATTGTGGTAAAATTTGTTAAAAACCTGAAATACTATTAAAAATATTATCTTTTAGAAGTAGAGAGCAGGGAATCCTGCCTGCTTCAAAGTAGTTTGAAAAAGTTAAAATATGAAATCTTAATTTAAAGCAAGTTACCATTAAAGAAAATCCAAAAACAAACTTAAGAAAGTTGGAAAATTTTGTTCTGATTATAGTTTACTAATTATCCATAAATATTTCCTTGTATTTCTTAGATGCGTAACTATGCCCTAAGAGCGTTGCCTTATGGATAAATTAGGCTGTCTCAGAGATTTACAACAAATGTCTTAATGAGTATATCAAAGTATAGAACAGAATATCTAGTTCTTTCTGATCTACCCAATTTTATCTTGAAAGAGACTCCATTATAATCAGAGGCATCACTAGACTATGAAATCAAAGAACCAGTAGCTAGGCGGGAGAAAACTCCATTTGTTGCAGATATTGATCCATTCCACACGTATCAGATCTACTCTAATGTTACTGCTTTGCCAATAGAAGGCCCAGATCAGCAGAAGATGAAGCTGCTGGAAACTTTCCACTTTTGGAAGTGGAAAAAGAACAAAAGTGTCATGTTAACCTAGATCACATGCAGCAGATACAGCAAAGCAAATAAACATGGTTTAAAATAAGCCTGCTGCTAGGGGAAAAGCAATACATCAGAACCCTAATCATTTTCTTATCAAACTCACGTCCCCGATGAGTCTATTGGAGACTGGATGAACAATTAAATACGACTCATCATGCTCTACTCACAAATTTGAAATCTTATTGAAAGCTTACTTTGTAAAAAAAAAAAAAAAAAAAAAAAAAAAAAAAAAAAGCCAAAACAAAGTATATATTTTAAGAGGTAGATAGCTGTTGCAAATTGATTAGTTAAGCCACCTGAAAGTTAAAGTTGATTTTATGAGGAGAGAGAAAATGAAAAGAAAGAAGAGAGGAGAGAAAAGGACCCATAACTTAAAAACATTAGTAACTTGAGGCCAGTGAAAAGACCCACTTCAGGGATATTAACTTTACTGAGTGTGCTGTGCTGGCAACATAAAAATGACAACTGTGTATTTACCAATTTATTTCCTACTGAAAACAAGCACCATCCTTAGCTTTTAAACTCAATCTACCTTAGAGTGTTCGTGGAAATATTTCTGTCTGTTCATCCATTTCCTACCTCCCATCCTATAAATTCTGATATTTGGTTCATTTCAATCAATTCCGAAAGAAGGCAGCAGGAGGACACAGGTTATTGCAACATATTTCATAACGGAGTAGAGAGGACTTAAGATTGTTTTTTCCCAGAAAGTGTGTGATTCAGGTTCAATATTTTTATATTCTCTTGACCTTTCAGTTAGCCAGTCATAAAACACACGGCTAATTGCACTACGTGTATTTTGGAGCTAGCCACGGCATTCACTGCCACTTACCACGGCAGGACTCAAGGAACAAGAGAACAATAACAGCATTTAAAGACGAAAGGATCATGAAAGGTAATGTTATGGGAGGAGGACAGGTTTGTGAGAAACAATTGTTTGCTACAGTAGACATAAATAGACACAAAGTATCGAAAACATGGTTTAAACAGAACACTGCACAGGCTGACAGCACCAATACTGTATCTATGCCAGCTTCCCTTTGAAATTTTTCCGGTTCACTTTAATATAGAAGAATTTATATCTTTAACAGGCAATAGGAGAAATAATAGTTTCCTCTAAAATCTACCATAAATTTAGCTGATTCTGAAAAAGTATAAACTACAAATTGCTTCTTGTCCACCTCTGATTTTCTTCAGGATTGACATTCTTTACCCATACCCAGTCATACCCAGTCCAGGATTAGGAGTAAACATTTCTTATGCTTGTCCAGAGACAGTTTGCCATGAATCTCCCATCTTCTGTCTAACCCTGGAGTGGCACATATGCCATTTTATGATATTTCCTCCCATCTGTGCCACAATGGTTGCAATCCAGAACAAAATGCAGTCACTAAAACTTGCCCTTAAAGATGGAAGTTTAATAGAGCTGACTTCTGCCAGACAAGTATGAAAGAAATGCATTTCCTGATAAAAATGAAAGAGTCTTAAGGTCTCCAGCAATAACCATAACTCACATAATATTATATAAATAAAATTCCCTGCAATATACTCTTTGAAAACAAGAAACTTTGCATATATTGCTTTCCCTTCTTTTCCCCTGTACCCATGCCACAGCTTGCAAAGCTACTACTCCAGTAAATAAATTTAATGTGCTCAGGAGCATCCTCAGGCACTGCCACTATCTTGGCACTAAACTGCTTTCTCTGTAAACTCTCTTATGCTTTAAGGGGAGGTGACTATATCCAAACTGCTTTTTGGAAGCAGGCGCTGTCAGTGCACACCCTCATATGGCACCTGAGAACCATCTGCAAGCCTGTGGGTCAAAACTGAGGCAACACTGTTCCAACAATTTATCAACATGACAGTCAACTTCCAGTGCCTGGAACAATTCAATGTTTAATTTCCTCTTGTTTGTGTAGCCTAAATTTTAAACAGCCTGGCTCAGATCCACATTCTTTTACAAAGACAAATTTTATTCCTAAGCTGTTATGTTTAACAGCTAAACAAATGCCTTGAGAAATACATTAAATAAATAAACTTGATGACAGCAGAAATGTCACAAATCCATTTTAAGCAAAAATCAATATACGAAGGGGAAATCTTTCATGTTGCCCTTTCATTTTCTTGTATTGCCTTAGACTTATGCTGTATAATTTCATGAGAATGAATTTCTTTTACTGCGGCTCTCCACTGTAGGCTTCACCCTACTGATGGCCTATCGATAAATAGCCACTCCTGAATACACTGTTTTACTGAAGTTACTGAGTAATTTCAAGACTAAATACTATGCTGCCAAGTGTTAATGTAATTTTTATAATTCAGTAGAGAAAGTTTAGGAAATGAATAGTATAATTATTAAATCTAACTTTCCCACGGTTGGTGTACTAGCTTTAGAAAGTTGAAGCATCAAAGAGGTAGCAAGAGTTGAAAGTTATTCAGGACTTCAACTAGACGTTTGGATAATTGAAGAACTTGTTTCCCATTCAATAGAAAAAAAGGAAGACTGATAGCATGTGATTAGCAAAATGAAACAAACTAATACTAATGATACACTATTCCATATAAAAATAATGCTTTAAGGGTTTCAGAAAGCTGAAACTTCAAGTTATTTTAATATACAATAAACACAAAATAATTTTATTCTGAAAAAATAAAAAGGTTCATTTTCCAAAGGGGAAAATAGTCAAGATCTAGAGTAAAAAATTAATTTCAGTAATTTATATTTTTCAACAAAACCTCCTGATTTATCAAAATCTCTCAGGGTCTAAGTTATGAATATTGTTAATGTATAAGATGCCATATATCAATCGAGCAGTAAAATACAAAGATTTGGAAAAAAATATTTTATCTTTTTACATAATCTAATAAATAGTTCAAAAAAATGAAATAGATTATTGCATCCATGAGCATAAAACTACAGAAGAATAAGCAAGGCAAGTGCACAGTGCCTACAAATATACAACTTATATCTCCCATAAATACTAGCACTCTAGTAAGAAAGCCATATCATTCACAAAATATTACTCAAATTTTCTAAATAGTGATACAGGAACATATTCTAATTAGAAACAGTATATTCCACCAGGACAATTCTAACAGTAGTTAGTCTCATCACACTTCCCAAATGTGCAACCTTTTATATCTTTATTTCTACTGGTATTGGCTAACCTCGATACAAATTCACTATACAAACACTTTTTTTCCCTAGGAAATTTATATCCACCTCATTAAGTGTAAAATCTATTCATTCTCACTCAAGGTGTGGAACAACTCTTAACTGAGATCAATTAAATCCATTCAGTGTGCAAAGCAAGATAATATGTTTTTTCATGATTTTAACAAAGTCTATGTCAATCTTTTTGACTTAACTAATTTTGTCACTGATTTAAGATAAGGTTTGCTGTGGTGTCTGCATCTTCTTGTATTTCTTAAACTCTAGAAATAATATGATAGATTTTCCTTTCTGTTATGTACACTGCAAGGCATAAACCAGATCAGAGGTTTGCTTGGTTTATACCAACTACTTACATGTTTAAAGAGATATTTGTGAATTCATTTTCCTAAAACACAAGTCTCAACCATACAACATTCTACTTTTTTCAGAACAAGCCACATAATGCCACAAAGTTCTTTGATATAAATCATATTAACTACCAGGCTATACATAAGGAATACATTCTAGATCTGAGCACGCCTACTTTCTTTGGTGTGGAAAAATATACCACATAAGGGGAAAAGATGAAACAATTTTCATTACCAGAAAACCCCCCACCCTGAATCCCAAAATTAAGTTTAAAAACCTGCAGATGGTCCTCTGCCATCATGTCAGCAAATGCAATGTCTTCGGTGACAAAGTCATGATCACACCTTAACATATAAACTCCTCCTTGGAGACCTCTGTTTACATTGCTTTTAGTGTCTACTTTGTGCTATCTAATAAATGGGAAAAAGAAACAAAAAAAATCAAATCTGAAGGCAAGAACAGAAGTATAAAAAAGTATACTATAGTTGATATAATATAATTTATATAGCTATAAAAGAAAAATAATCTAATTTTAAAATGGATCTGAATCTGCTAAAACCTCATTTTAATATAACTATGAAGAACACATTAGAGAACCAGACTTCTGGCCTTAGAAAGAAACACCAAAAAATGAACCAAAAAACCTAACATGATTGGAGTCATTAAATTTTGAGCTTTTAAAACATTAAAATATTTTACAATAGGCACTTTTCATACTCTACTTTCATTTGACTCCAATCCAAAGACCCTAAATTCCAAGACTGTTTTGAAAAATGGAACTGTGACAAAAAACATGCAGCCTACATAAAAACTTCAGATGTGTGCTTACCATACTCTGTTTTTTTTTCTATTGATGCAACCAGACTCCACAATGCATTTCAGAAACTTTCCTGTGGAACGCCATTGAAATTCTATGCCCACAGTAAATTTCCACAATACCAAAATCCATACTTTTATGGTTAAGCATTTAATCAAACGTGTTTGAGAGAGTTTCTAGCAATTTTCAAAAAATGATGCCATTCTACGAGCACTTTATATACAGCACCTGTATTCCATGAAATTTGGAGACATATCTGCTTTCTTTACTGACAATAAACTAGCTATAACTAGAGCTGTCAATGCAAGGACTCTATTCTACCTATCATCTCACAAATAGAATCCTCAACTGAGTTCTGATTGTAGAATCTGTTATGACTAGCAATGTTGATAGATGCAACTGTGAGGCAGCATCAGCCTCAGATCCTTGCTGAGTTTGATAGGTGAGAAAACAACTCGCAGATCTGAAATCTGAGAAAAAAAAATTAATGAAACTATTCAGTTTTCCTCACATACTGCTGAAATAGAAACTCTCCATAGAAGAAATTCATAAATGTTACTGCAAGTCAGCACAGAATCGAAGACAATTCCAAACCTGACACACACAAATGATTAACTTCGAACTTCTATTTACTAAGTTAGACACTGTAGGGATGATTTTTGTTACAAAATTTTACATCAGTTTTTACGTATTTCTACATACTAGCAAAGTAGAACAAGGTTATAGAAGTGTAAGTTAATGCAAATCCTTCAGAAATTTCTATTGTTTCAGTCATGTTTCTTGCTGTGAAGCCCCTTGACACCAGCTCCAATTTCCTTCTCACATCAAGAAGTATAAATACAGGAACCCTGAGTATACTGTATCTATCAAGCACAATCTGACATGCTGCCATTGGTTTTGAAAATGCCATATCAGAGCATCTTGTCTAGTGTAACATGAGAGTTAAAGAAGCCACAGCTCTGCAGCAAGAGTTATGCCATTAAACCTGCTGAAAGATAGAAAGGCAGTCCATATTGAGAGTTTTTTATTATCTTTGGATGTCTTAAACACCTTAAGAGGAGTTTGAGGCCAATAATTACTGTTATATTAACTGAAGTCATGAACATACACCTGGTCTTGAAACATCATGGGCAAGAGAATCTCAAATTACTCTTACATGACTGTTCACATTTGCAGTCTCAGCCAAAGGATATTACTGAGGCTAGAGGACTAGCGTGGTTCAAGAACAGCTGGACAGGCAGATGAAGCAGTCTCTTAAAGAGGAAGAAACTACCTTTGGTTCAATAATAGTTGAGCTACAAAGCACTGGATGTTAGTAGAGTGATTTAGGGCAGTATCATTATATGCTTGTTTTGATCCTGCACATTCCCTAGGTATCTGCTATTAGCCAAAGGATACAGGCTAGATAACGACTTGTCTGAATCGAAACTGTTGATCTTATGTTCTTATTTTCTGAGGTTTGCTTCCTGAAAGCTCAGCCATAAGCCAAGTCCTTAGAGACTATGTATGATATGCTTTGAATAAAAACTGTTCCAGAAAGTATAGTCTGGAAGCAGAAAATCCACATAACTATCCTTGCTTTCAGAATTTAAAGCATTCACAGCACATATCCACTGTTCAAATTTTCTTTTGATTCCATAAGTATTAATAGCATGCTTTAGAGAGTGTTTTATGATAAGATCGGAAATGCTATTTAAAGCCCAGGCCACAGGCATGGCCATGTTAGAAGATCAAAAAACTATTCAGTGTAAGAGTTGATGTTGCTTTAGCTTTCCCATAGAGAACCTAAGATTGGTTATAAGTATGGGGAAAACAATGATTCCTTATTCTGTTTTACACAAATGATTTAGAGAGGAGTAACTTAAGCATTCAAATGGCAGTACCTTAGGGTAGCAAAGCTGTGTATTTGACATGCTCTAGCTAGATGCTTAAAACTACAGGGAATGAGATAATCAACTCTTAGGAGCAACTAGAAGAATATACAGAAAGAATCACTGAGGTTCCTTCAGACATGGCAGAAAACCACAGGCAATAATGCGTTCCATGTACTGGAATCAGATATACATGGGGTGGGGAGAGAAAAGATCAAACACCAACCCAAATATACAGACTACAAATTTGACAGCATAAACATATAATAAAATGTTATAGTGAGTGTTCTACAGTCAATGCAGAAAAGCTCCTAGAGATTATGGGATGCTGGTTCTGTGGCAAAGGAGGTCAGGAAACTGGTTGGGCTTGATGATCTTAAAGGTCATTTTCAACCTACATGATTCTACGTTTCTATGAAAAAATATTAAAAAAAAATAGAAAAAAGGAAAAGTCTTCCTACATATGCAGAAGTCATCCATGATATTTGACAGAACCAAGACCTCTCTTCCAGAATGTTCAAGGAAAACAAACAAAAAGCCCAAACACTTTCACTTCCTGTTCTAATACTGAAGTTGTATTTTACAACTTTCTGTCATGTCCTCTCAGTACATATTTTTTGAGGGCAGAAATCTTTTTTCCATCTTTTCTCCCCATGAAAGGTTACTTAAGCATATTTCACTGAAATTGACAAAATTCCTGTAGGGAAGAAAATGACATTTTCTGACAGTTCTCGAACACTGCAAAAGGTAAATATCATTAGTGAGACTGGGGAGGGAAACTCTGCACACAGTGAGAGGTACCTTTCATAAAAATAAAACTAAATGCCATGTTTATTAATAAAATTATGTCTCTTAAAGGAGACAAGAAATTTGCTAAGTTCTTGAAAGCTTTCAAGAGGTGTTTACTAAACATTTCAAGAGATATTTACTAAAGCCTTAAAAAAACCCCCCACAGTTTCAGTTAGTTCTCAGACTTACTGACACATATCATAATTTCAGTGTTCCCTGCACTAAAACTTCCATCACAGATTTTTGATTTTTTCAGCTGACACTTTGAATAAACTTTCTACTTAAGTGCTTCTTTTTAAAAAAGAGGAAAGGCAAACATTGATGTGATGGGAAATGACAATTATATAAAAACTGACTGCATATGATTGCTCTCTACCTGTTGTGGGGGCACCACGCAGGATTGCGGCATGTAAATCTGCTGGTGGAGTAACAGCCAACTTCTACACTCTCTAGACACACACAAATGTAATTGAGTATGGGTGACCAAAAGGAAGCAGGAATTAGAACCTAAGAATTTACTCAGAAAACGTGCTATAGCATCACACTACAGAAAGTGTATACATTGGAACTTATGTCAGAAAAGGACCAGGAATGTATTTAAACAGAACACAGCAGGAGTGAAACAGAACCAGGCAGCAGCATGTTGTGTTCTGCTCTCAGCTAAACCCAGTAAAATACAGAAAAATGGCTCTGTTGACCAATTTTCCCCTAGATTTCTGTGGCAGGGCATCCCCTCTCTCATGGCTGGGACATTTGGAAGAGAGAACTCAGGCAAGATTAATAGCCCAGCGAGGAGCCAGACAGCCCAGCAGGAGGTCACCTCCAGGCTCCTGAGAGGCTGAGCCCAAGCCCCGAGTACACATCTTGGTATGAGAGCAGATGTGGAAAGAGGTAAAAGAAAATAAACATTGGTGACCAAAAGAAACAGTTCTTATGTCTACAAAAGCCCACACAAATTATCACAAAGCAGAAGTCTCTTACCCATTCCTCGATAACACGAGAGAAGATTTCTTCCCGAAGCTTGGACGCAACTTCGTGGTTACTTTTCCGGGAAGTGAGGTAAAGGAATTCAATGTATGCCCCTTCAACAATTTGGTGGTAAGAAACATTGGATCCTAAGTTACATTATTTCTTAGCTAGCTGTAAATTTAATGGTACCTTTAAGTCTGCATGTATTACACTAGTATTGCCGTTTTGTCTTATCCCTGTGTAGTAATAGTTTGTTTTAAGTCTTATGTCTGTTAGTTTTGTGTCTGTTAATAAATAATTCATTTTATAGTAGACCGAATCAGCCATTATTAAAGAACTTGCGAATGAGAGTGGGTTTTTGGGGTGCTGGACACCTCAATAACATGACTGCCTGCTGCCAGAGGCCTGGGCAAAAAGTCAGGGATTGATTTAAACCCACATCATCCATTCATAACAATTCCCGCAAAATTGTCATGTCTCAGTCACCCTGCATGGAACTTACACAGTTGATTCTTGTGTCACACTCTTTGTAGCCCAACCTGTATGGAACATTTTTCTCCTTCATAACTCCACTTATTTGTCATGGTTTAACCCCAGACAGTAGTTAAGTATCCTGCAGCACTTCACTCTCCAATCTCAGTGGGATGGAGAGGAGAATCAGAAAAACACCTCATGGTTGGAGATGTGAACAATTTCATATAACTCAGAAAAAGTAATAAAAATAATAATAATGAAAAAGCATAAACTCCAAGAAGAACAAATGATGCACAATAAAATTGCAATAAAAATTATAATTAATGAAAATTTGTAATGGAATCAGAAAAAAAAATCTTGAAATTTCATATAGCATATTCTCTTTCATTTACTTGCTTTTTAGACTCAATTTCCATGAGGCTGACATAAAGGTATATTCTCTGTTTTGGATGCCATGCTTTCATATTATTTATTTTTCTCTGTCCTTGATTTTGTAGCTCATTTTTCCCTAATGCATTTTTTTGATAAGTACATGGAAGCAGAGAACTCACTCAGACAATTCCCTAACCCCTCTCTCATGCCCTAAGAGTTACTAGGAAATTGTTTCATGTGTGGCATTGCTCTGGTTCATCTTTACATGTTGGGGAGGAAGCATTAGGTACTGATCTGTACGGTTTGATCTGTAATACTCAAAAACATTTAACACTAGCATAAAAGAGACGATACACTGCTTACTTCTTTCAATACATTTAGCATAAAGCTATAACCATAATGTTCCTAGAACACCAGATAGAATAGAAATGGGGGAGAAGGGCATTTACACTGAATAAAATTATCCAAACAAAGTTCAAGCAGCCCTAGACCATTACTGTTCTCTATCCCATTTTTACTCCTCTTTCAAAAAATGGTATAGACTGTTCACTGTCTTTAAATTATCAGATTCTGAGCACATCAGTTTATTTCTTGCTCACAATGACACATAACATATGGAAGTATGAGTGTTACAACTTCAGATACCAATTTTCCTTGGATGTTTTTCACACAAGAGCCAACTGTGGCCAGTGTGAATGGAAGACAGCATTCAGTGAAATGCTACTGCTGAAGGCACTTAGTAACTTCCTCCTTTTATCTATATTTTATTTTGATACAGGAAGCAGAAACAAAGGGATTATGTATTTAAAGAAATAGAAGACAATCTTCAGATATATTGAGTCAGAAGGTCTCTAACAAAACCTGGTGGAATTCATTTGTGCTTTCAATTTCACCAGAGTGCAATGTAAACAACCATAGGAACCACACAGCCAACTTTCAAATTAAATCCTACAATGAATAATTTATATTTTTAAACAAGGATTAGAAGTTCCATTCAGTTGCAGAATATCAGGGGTGGCTTTAATAATTTACATGCTTTCCAAAGGTGAATAAAATGCCCTCCTGAATAAGAATCAAAACAATCTAAATATTTTCTTTTTTAAAACCACACTGTGATTGACAAAAGAAAGGGCCAGCGTCATAAAACTGAATGCATATTCTGTGGGAGATAGGCAGGGGAACTCAATAATCTTCAAAGTAGAAGTCTCTATATGCAATTTCTACACTCACCAAGAGAAATATGGAAAAATAAAACACATTAGCAACAGAAAAAATCTGCATATAATTTTTGACCTTTACTGAAAATCTCAGAGTTCTACTGTATATTTTTTTTGTGTGTGCAGGACACCACATTGTTCCCTCTCAGCAACTGAAAAAGAACTCCAGGTCAAATGATCTCAGTATTAGTAGGGTTGTCTCTGACCTTGCAGAAAGATGTCAAATATAAAAGATATACAGTCTGCAAAGCACTATCACCTGGCTACAAGGAACACACTCTGACTTGAGGGGACCGATTTAAACTAGAGCTGCCTCACTGCAGCTTCTGTAGGTAAACTGGCTGCCTCTGCTGTAATTCACAGCTTGTGTTCTTTGCAGTCCTAATAAATATTCTCCTGCTATCTTTATCCTGAACATGTGTACCCTGCGAAAAAGGGCAAGGAATATTGTACCTGATGAAATAGAATCCACTTCTCTGGAGAACTCAGTGCAATCACAGCAAGAGTGATCTATATCTTTAATGCTCAGGGAGCATTAAGGTAAAATTTAATGCAAGACAAATGTCCTGTGCTGCTGACTCAGTTCATAAATTAAATACACATTCTACTTTGATTTTCATTTCCCCATGAAGAAATAGCAAAGAAGACAGCTGCTTTCTTCAAATGTAGAATAACAGAATCATTAGACAATTTGCAAGGAAATATTCTGGACCAGACAATTGTTTGTAATTTTGGTTTAACACTTTTAAGAACAGTCAACATTCTTAATCTCTGCTCACTGTAATATCGATACTAGTTAGATCTCACATATATTATCTGAAGCAATATATGAATGAAACAGTTTCATTTCAACCAAATGACATAGTTCAACATAGACCATTGTAACAGGAAAAAATAATTGCAGGAAAAAAAATTTAATCATTTCAAAAACAGGTGACAGTAAAAATCAAAGTGAGTCAAGCCCAAATCCAGTCAAAAGAAAAATTTTTTAGGCTAAACAATAGTCATCTCCAACTTGAATCTAAACAGACAAGATGAATGAAGTAGAATTTTACAAATGCAGAAATGAAAGGTGGAAAACAAGTTACTCAGGACAGCACCAGTAAATGAACACAAATACACTGCATCTGAGCCAGGTTCGTTATAAACAACTCCCTGAGCTAAGAGACCCAGTTGCAAAGCAGGAATACTCAGCAATAAATCTCATGTATAAATACAATGACTTTCAGAGGAGTAACAGGCAAAAAGCTGTCTGTTGCATTTTCAGTACTGAGAGAAATCTTCAAATCTTGAATGCAAGATCTTCATTCAAAAGAAATCATTTTCTTCATTCAAAGAAAATTTGATCTTCAAATTTTGAAGGCAACACTGAAGTGAAAAGTAATTTTTTGAGGGTTCAGCTCAATAGTGTCATGGAACACCAAGTCCAGTAGAAAAGATATCTGTATGGCTTTTAGAGATCATGCTTGATCTTTCTAGAGTTCAGATCCATTAGGATATCTACTGCTAATTAACTTGGAACAGTTTGTTTTCTTAGGTTGGGCTGGAAAGAGACAAGAAGATTTTGAAACATATTTTGTTGCCTGTAGAGAGATATACATTCATTCCACCAAAGAATTAAGGCTGCCATGTTTCTATTGTTTCACTATCTTGCAGTTTTCTTTATTTTCCAAACAAGACTTCAGGAGAGTTATTTGCTAAATTAGCTGCCAAATTACTGAACTAAGCCATTGTGAAATGCTGTAGGCACCTGCAATTTTGCTTAGGCATCTAAATAATCTTAGGACTCAGTACTGCGGTGTACTGAAGCACTTTGTTCCCACTCATCTTTATCAAGGTCTATAAAACCTTGTAATAAACAGAAATAACACTTAATTCTCATAATCCCACACACAGCTTTTCACAAACCCTAAAAAGTTGAATCAACATTATGAGAACTGATGAAGAAGTTCAAGTGTGAAGATCACGACAGCAAAAATCCTGCAGAGTGTATATGCATGGAGAGACACGGGCAAAAAAAGAAACTCCAAACATCTCCGTATCACAGTGTTTAATAATGTTTGAAAGGCGGAAGGGTTTTACCACTTCCCTTGCCTTGATTTCACTTTATCCACTCTTACTGATGTGTCCTTTAAAACTTCCTCCTGGAGAGCAATTACTTTTAGACAAAAATATGTCTACACCAATGCCAAGAAAATAAATCATAGCAGGATCAGAAATTTTAGTTACAGACAAAAACAAATCCTACACAGAAATATTAGACATTTCATTTTGTATGAGTGTGTGCAACTTAGTCTTCCTCAAAGAAGAATATGTCCTTGTTTACTCTCATTTTTCACAAGGAAGTCTCTTCTTTATTCAGTATTTTATGGATTAGACTACACTGCTCTGCCCATTAAATTAGGATCCTATCCTGTGAACTATCAGATAACTGCTTTTTTTATGCTACCCTTTTCCCTCTCGTGTCAAGCCCATAGTATATTTATTACTGCAAGTTTTTGTGAAGACACCTTAAATACCATTTTACCACTTTTATTCACACCAACATATTTAATGGGTTTAATTTATTACGCAACAAGTTGTAGCATGTCATGAACAGCTGCGATTTCTAAGATGCAATGTAGAGTATCGTCTACTGTTCCTGATATCGTGAAGACATTTTGTGGCTGTTGTGAATTAGTGGAATGCTATTCAAGTCAGTAAAACAATAATAATTTACATCTACTGATATAGTAGATGTTAATTATGGGAGGGAACCAAAAATACTTTTCTTTTTAAATTTCAATTTGGATAGCAGAGCCCACTGTATCTTAAACATACCAAGAAATCTTAGCATTCCACAGTCTCACTACGATATGCTTCTGGCTGACCAGAATTCTTGAAACATAGGAATGTTCCGTCAGAACAGTGATATTACAGTTGTTTTCAATTGGATGGGAAGGATCAAGCAGTTTTCAGAAGTAATATGTTCACTGGTGAAAAAAATGATAGATGAGGGTGGCCAGACTGAGGGGAGAGAAATTGCTTAATATGCTTCCAGAATCCTCCGCTATGTGGTCAGGACACAGAACCACTACCAAGTCTTTCAAATACAGTAATTTCATCATGGAAAAATCTGACTGCTGTCTTGAAAATGGCAAAATAGGAGGCAGATAAAGCTCAAACGCTTCCATCCAGTCCAAAATTTTGTTGGAAAACCTAATTAAGCCTGTCCTACTGGATTGCAATTATTTTGAGTAGTCAATCTCCTGTCTGGATCATTCCCAGTTCAATATATATAACATTCGCTTAAGTAAAAAGCTCTCATTTCTCCAGGGAAAGTATTCCTGTTTCAAGTTATAAGACTTTTTATTATTATTTTTAATAGAATACCATCATCAGCTTTTTTTTTAAACTGTATTAATATACACAGACTGTTAAATGAAAATGGAAGGGAAAATCTATCCTGCAAAGATCGTTCATCCCAGTAAGAACTACAGAAAACTGCAGAAGATAAAATATCCTTCCAAGAGTATTCTCACTGGGCTGTCCAACTTCTCCTTCAGCTCTGAGCTGTTGGCAAGCACAGGCAAAGCTGCTGCAGGACAAAACATCCATTCTCTCATGTTAGAAGACAGGCTGACCTCTAGCAGTAACTCTGCAAATTCACTGTATTTATCAAGTGGTGATAGTAAAAAGAGAATTTCAAATTTATGTTTGTATATGTAATGCCATTTCTATTTCTAAAATATTATTCTGATCCAATAGGGAAAAAAAAAGATACACAACATGAGCCATTTATCAGATTTTATCTAAAGGATACACATGAAAAACTGCTCACAGACAAATTACAACCAATAAACTTAAAAAAAAAAAAAAAAGCCCTGTAAATTAATCTTTGTGAGTTACAATCAAATGCTACATTGCTCAAGCTGATGGTTATCACATACAAATCCTTAGGCCCACAAGGACAGAGAAGGCATTTATTCCAGAACTGGGCAAGTTCCAAGCATGTACATCAGAGAACTTGCTACAGAGAGGAAATATCAGCACTGAACATTTCTGCATTTGTGAAGAACTGTCAACAAAGCAGGAAACAACTGACAATCAAGGAAAAAGTTCTTATTACCCTAAAGTTTACCAAGGAAGCAGGTACTAGTGACCTGCCATTGCTGAAACCATCCTCTTCCTTTCTTGCTACATTTCTCTTAATTAACTTATTTTCAGGAGATTAATTAACATTAAGGTGAATATTGCCATAAGATTCATGAATGTGCAAGGAGAAAATAGAGTACGTGAATTTACAGAAGAGTATACAAAGGAAGATACTTAGTGTGAATACTGCCATTTGCCCCCACCCCTTAAGTCACTGTGTTCAGCAAGGTAGAGAGAGGATAGGCAAGCCTCCATGTCATGCACCTCATCTGCCTGGGGGCCTGTCTCAGGGCAGCCAGGGCATAATTCCAGTAGCCTGTCTCTTTCCTTGATACTCCTTAGTCTACTCACCTACTCCTGGACCTCTGCCACTAAGTGAAGGAGTTCCTCTACCTGAGTGCAACTCCCACAGCTCTAATTACTGCTGCCATCCCTACTGGCATAGGAGCAAGGGCCACCCTACAGCCTGGCACCCAGGTGTCAGTTTGTTCCCACCGAAGCTTTCTCTTGGCAGCTATGTCAGCTGTGGAGGGTGCAGAGCTTAGAGAGGCCGTGACTTTCTGCTGGGTCGAGACCACTGTTCCCTGGTCGAGCTGGCAGAACTGCAGCTCCTTCCTGCACACCCTGCCTTGCAAACTGCTGCACAAACTGCCCTACCATCTCCTCTTTGCCTGCCCTGTTTGTGCTGCTCCTGGTTGCTCGTGCTCCCTAAGGGCTTCTGTGAGGTGTGGAGTGGGGGCTTGGTCACCATTGCTCCCTTCGTCCTCAGCACTGGTGAGGCTGCACCTCAAATACTCTGTTTGGTTCTGGGCACCTCACTACAAGTCAGACATTGAAGTGCTGGAGTGCATCCAGAAAAGAGCCTCGAAAACACATTCAAAGGGCAATAAAGCTGGTGAAATGTCTAGAGAAGAAGAAACTTAAGCACCTGAAACACTCCAAGAGGAACATCAGTCTACCTTGCTTGTAACATTAAAACCAACTTGAGTCAAACCAATCAATATACCTTCTTATGCCAGTATTTGTCTCACTTTCATTTACCGTTGATTTTCAAATGCATATGGTAAAGCACTGAACACTGGAAGGCAAAATCCGGGAATGTAAAGCAACTTTGTGCATTTTACTGGAGCTGAGAACTTCTAAATTTTATTCTACTTTACAATTTCGTAGGGAAAAAAAAGACCACAATTTGAAAAGTAGAAATTCCATAAAGGAGATAACTGAATCAGGGATTTTTCTCTTTACCCCAGAGGTGCTATTTTGAGGACCATGATGGCATTCAGATTTTTTCCATAAAATATTTATCAAAGGTATTCAGTTTTTTCTACTTTGTTGAAGACCAAATTCCCAAAGCCTGTAATGCTACTGATGCAGTTACTCATCATTGTAATAATTACAGAAGAAAACTTAGTAAAAATTATGGAATCTGGCCCTTATTTTTTTAGTGATAAGTGCATTTTTTATCTCAAGCTAACTTACATGAGAACAATTTGCAAACAAAGATACGTATCATCAAGTATTGAGCAGATTTGCATGTAAATGATCCCTCTTAAGGGCTACCGGCATTATGACCTGAGGCTGCTCCACTGCAAAAATACTTTGCCAGCGTCCAAAAAACATGGCAAACACCTGGTTGCTTATCTTCCTTCTCACAATGAGAATAACTAATGGGGAAAAGGAAAACATTTGAAGACAGTAAGAGGACAAGAGACTGCTCAAGAACTAATATTTGCTTCATGTTAACATGTGACCAACAGAAGAACAGTTACTTTTAATTACACCCACAGGAACCACCAGATCCTAGCATTTCACAGCTAATTCCCAAATACTGGAGATATGCATGACCATCATTTTAGTTCTTTATACTCTACATAATCAAAACTCAAAAATGTAAATGAAGAAGTACTTTCAAAGTGGTTGCCAAGCAGTACATTTTAAATGATATAATGTGTAGGCATGGGCTGCTCATACTGAAGTTCACTAAGAAAAATTTCTTTGGAGCATTGCTTTACTCTTACTGCTTCACTGAGGTGAAATGAAAGAGAAATTTTCTCTGTAAATTTTAATTTGTCACAAGCTGTCTGGAATCTTTAATCTCATGTTAACCTAGATCTCCCTTAGGACCTCATCTTACATTAACCTTATCAGCCTTTATCACCATTTCAAATAACTTTCAGAAATGCTGAGACAAGATTTTGGATAAGAATCTTCCAATAAAGTGTTTTAAGTCTCATGTGTTATCAGATGTTCCTGCTGAGGAAAAATACTAAGAGTACTGTACCTGCTTACAGCACTTCCCCAAGACCCCATAAATTTGAACACCACTTGAATCAAAATGCACTCTGTATTTCCCACTCACTAAATCTTATGATCCCTTTTGATATCCTAGGGAGGACAAGCCACCAATTTCAGGTCGTTTGAGTATGTTGCTGAGTTGCTTATTATCTGTGCATTTTCTCCCCCAAGTCAATCACTCCAAAAGTATTTATTTCTCCTGACAGTTACTTTTGGAAAGGCGTTTGACATCAACATGCATCTGAAATCCGCTAAGGAAGGGATAACATAATAAATAAAATACATGGATGAAGGAAGGAAACATATGCACCAGCTATGTTGTACACTAGTTGCTGTAGAGATCAAATCTTTGATATTAAACTGGCATAATAGAAGTGTAACTCAATGGTGATATACATGATTTAACTTAGAGCATAAGAGTCCCAAAGGGTAGGAAAACTAAAGACATTGTTCCAGTTAGCAAAAAATACATTCTGTCCATGGAAAACTGCTTTTTAAATCATTTATTTATTTCTCATAATGAACATCCAGCCCAAAAGTCCTCTTTCTTTTCTTACTATTAGTGTTAGCTTTTGGGCAGAACTTGTGTTTCTGATTGTGGATTGATTCTTTGTTACTCTGCAAAATTCTGTGATGCAAAGCCTGTATCATTTAGGCAATACAAGTTCACTTTTTAATCTGGCGTTTTGAAACTCCTTTGAGTTTACCTGAATAAAACTTAAGAATAGACTTTAGGATTGTACTTATTGAATGTGCTCTACATTATTTTTAAAAAGAAAAGCATAAAAAAGTTCAATTAAAATATGGCTGTGAACAATATTCTTGAAAAACATTTTCTCAAAAATTTTTCACATATTTTAAAACCAAACATAAGTTAAGGAGGCAATCAAAATGACAGACTCCAAGACAAATCCCACATTTAGTATATTTGTGCAAATGCCTAAGACTTCCATAGCAACGCTGCAGTGCCCTGATAGTCTTTGTTATATCCCATAAATGCCAAGATCTACCTATTTACCAGAGGTAAAGTGTCACTGTATCACTGATATTCATTCCCTGGATATTGCAATCGTAATGAGAACAGATGAATAAGAGCACAAAACCTGCCTGGCCAGAAAGTGCCTGGGCAGAATTTTAAACCCTGGCATGCTTAACACTGATGAACAAACCACATACTGCACTGCTTAAAACTGGTGGCAAAAGTTCCATTAGGCACCTAACAGCAAGTTCCCAGCAACATACTGATCTGTTCCAAACTCTTCCAGCTAATTGCTTTACAAACCAAATCAGATATTTTTGACACTGACTGTATGGTATCAATAAACTTAAACTGTAGAAATGAGGATAAATATGTGAACTCTACAGGCAGCCTGTCAAGGTGGACCTCATGCATAAACTATTCCTTTAGTTCTGCCATAAGAAGCACATGTTTGGTGCATAGGAGCATGGTTTAGTGGTGTACATGGTAGTGCTGGGTTAATGCCTGCACTCAGACTTGGAGGTCTTTTCCAATGCAAATGATTCTACGACTCTATGATTCTATCTGGCTTTCAGAAATGCAATCTTCAGCATCCTAGCCCTAACTTAACTTGCAAAAGGGTATCCACGGATATGATAATGCAACTTTACTGCTAGCTGGGAATAGTTTCAGCTTTACACTACAGTAGAAAGACATGGAACATTTGAAATATATTATTTTGCTGTAAATTACCTCAAAAATATTCAAAGGTACTGATCTAAGCAACAGGGAATTCCAAGGACCCAGTCATAGCAGTGCTTGTACAGTAACATTCTTGCAGTCAGTTGCAATAGGCAAAACTACTCTGTAGCATTGATTATTTTTCTCAAATGTCCAAATTTTATTGCAAGGGTATGAGGCAGGTATTATTCACAGTTCTGTTGCGAATAACTGATGATGGGTTTTTTTATCAATGTTCTTTTAAGAAAATGCAACAATTTTCCGAAAACAGTCAAATTTAGCTTAGCTCTCCCCTCAAGTTATAAAAAATGAATGTTTCTCAAAAGCATTTCTTTTCTGCAAAAGACAGCGTAGCACTATATAGTTGGTTCTTTAATAAGCAAACTACTGCCACATTATCCTTAATATTTTTTTAATTTTAATCACAAGACTTTTATACATTTGCCCAGCTGTTACATGGATTACTTAATTGTGAAATATGCTTATGTACTACAAGTCTGAGGAGAGGAAGGTTTCTTATCATAGATGGGTTGCACAGATGGATTTCACCAGAAGTGGATACTGAAATATTTAACCCGTTTTGGTTTAGTGTTGTCTCTCATTTAGTTCCTAAGTGTGCTCTGGGAAAAGGAGGCTACAGCAGCTCAGGACTGGTGCAGTCTCCAGACTACTCATTACCTTAAAGAACATCCAAATGGAAGCGCAGAATGCGCTATGTGGATAACTTCCATCCGGCCTCCAGCACACTGTCAGAAACACATTGTCTGTTGCATATCTAGGTCCCTGAGAATAAAATCAGTGATGCACAAAAACGGTAGCTTGTATAGGGATGAAAATGTTATTCATGGAGATCACAAAGGAATTGCAATTTTTGTCTAAATTCTGCCTAGAGAAAGAAAAATCTCAAACGTTTTTTTCAGAGTAGAGCATTAGCAGAGCCCCAGTAGGAAAAGATTCAACTTACATTGACTAATACAGCAACCTAGTAAAATGGCTAACTAGTGAGCTGGAATATGGATATGATATTGTAGCTGTCTTCTATCGTGGTGGGATAATACTGAAAGACAATACAAAACTGCAGTCAACATTTGTTTAAAAGGAGATTAAAAAAACGTGTTATGCAGAAGATATTTAAATTACTACACAAACAGGGGTTTTTTTAGCTAAGTGTGCCTACCACTCAGGAAGACTTATTGAGAGATTAGTACAGTTATAGAATTTATGGAGCTTCACGGGGGAAAAAAGCCCCCACAGCAGAAAAGAAATACAAGCTCTTTGAAAAAAAATTATAGAAAACAGGAACCAATGGCTGAATGTTAAAATGGGAAAAAATTAAATGGAAATGGTATGAAGCTGTGCCAGGCAAAGTTCAGACTGGGTGTTGGGAAAAGGTTCTTCCCTGAGAGGTCAGTGGAATGGGCTCCCCAGGGAAACAGTCATGCCTGACACCAAGCCTGTCGGCGTTCAAGGAGTGTCTGTGCGATGCTTTTAGTCAGGCACTTTTTTAGATAGTCCTCTGAGGAGCAGGGCGGATGATCCTTATGGGTCCCTTCTAACTCAAGATATTTGTGATTCTACAAAATTGGGCAGGTATTTTTTTATCAGGATGATTAGATTCTGGAATAAGATACTATTGGCAGTGGTATAATCAGTCCTATGTCCTCTCGTTTAGATGAGATACATACATAGAGATGTTCTGAACCGCCTAGAATTAATCAACAGAAATTGTCATCATGAAGACAGCATTATACAGTGATTCTGCCAGCTTTAAAGGTCTGTATTTTTAAAAAATGTTTGACTTGCAGTAATGCAATTTTTATATACTCATGTCTCAGACACTGAACAATTCTTAAAATTTCCCTTCTCAGGTTTATAGATGAAATCACTCTTCCCTGGGTTTATTACTTTCTCTATCTCAGCACAATCAGCAGAAAATTCATCACTTGCATTCTGGTCAGTCTTGGTTTTGAAATAGTTCAAAATACCAAGAAAGATAGTATTTTATGATACTGTTTTAAGGGAAATGAATCCTTTCAACCTGCATGCTCAGCTACCAAGGCAGTGTGTATCAATTTTATATGATTGCTATCAGTTACACAAAAGAAGAACACACAAATGAAATCAGGTAACGTCACAGAAACGTAGATAAATAACAACACAAATAAGCTCAACATCATGTTCAATTTTCCAGCAGCTCTGGGCACATGGAAGAACAGTAACCTTTAGCTTATCAAGGGAACAGTCTATTTTATAAATCACTGAAACCAGAGATTACCCTATCTGGTTTAATTTAACCCATTCCTCAAAAACATTCATTTCTTTCTAAACATGGGGGAGGAGGTTCCAATCCTCATTCTTTGTAGCTCAGGGGTTCAAACTCAGAGTGGTTTATTTCCCTTTTCCTCCTTAATGACTGCCACAGCTCCCCACTACTGGAAGCTTCCTTAACTACAATTGCCACTAATATGCAGTTAACACATTCAGTCCTTCCTACTGAAGTTATTCAAGTCCCTCTAGAAAAGCTGAGAATTATCTGAATCTGAGTAAGTACAGAAGACTGCAAAAGTCTAACATCTTCCTCTGCTGATTCATCAGACATACATGGGTGGATGGGAAGCTTGAGGTATCTGTATCAGATTTTATTACTTATTAATTTATTATTTATTACTTGTTAAGGCCTGTTCAGAAAGACTTTTCTCCAAGACATTGTGCTGACACAAAGTTTACCATTATTTTTTGAGACAGAGAACTGGTCTCAAATTTCTTTCAGCAGATCTTGACACATTCCACCTAAAGTGGAGCTCTGCATGTAAGGTTGTAGCCTACCTCAGTGACTAAGCAGATATCCAGCAGGTAACCTTTAACCTAATCTCCTCTATTTTAATCTAAAACATACTGTTTTACAGTATATATGGATGTTTGAAGAAAAATGATGCAAAAAGTTAATTTCTAAAAGAATCAGGAATTGGGCTGTTGATGGAACTAAAACCCCTATATTAATAAAATATCTCCCAGGTCTATAAAACTCAGAATTTAAATATCTGCCTAGAGCAGCCACAGTTGACCCCAATCAGCTTTACACTTTCTCTTATCTTCATTCAAAGACTTCACAGAATTTTTTTCCAAAGGAACATTGTGGAAAACACAAAAAAAGGTAGAAAGGCTCTGAAGTGTGAGAAACAAAAGCAAGTTTCAGAAATAAAAAAAGAGAGTTTAGCAATTAGCTTCGTCTGCGAAAACTTGAAGAAGATACAATTATACAACAAGCAAGGACATTAAAACAATAGTTAGAGTTTTTAAGTTTGGCTGAGATAGTTCTTAGAGTTGCAAAAGATATGCTTAGCAAAATAGATAAGGTTAAGCTTAATAATGAAATACTGTGCATTGTTATATAAGGTATAAACAAGCAAGTATTGTGTATAACAGATGTACGTGTGCTATTGAAGATTGGTTAAGACAGTAGTCTGTAACTTTTAAAAAGTACGCTATTGGCTGAAAAGCCTTTAAGAATGCTTTGTAACCAAAAAGTCTTTGGATGCCTGTGACAACATGAGCTTGTATCATCTCCTGTGTCTCAACTCTGTATGTGAGACTGATAAAATAATAAAAAGGCTCACAGAGCGTCTGTCCTGGCTCCCCGTCCCGTTTGGATTAGCCGACAGAACATTAATTTGCATTCCCAAACAGGAATTGATTTCTAATTGAATGACATCTCCAGTGAATTTCATACCAGACATCTGCCTGCGCACAATGTAGCAAAATAGCATTCATCACATTCAGCATTTCTACTTAGGTCACTCAGTCTTTTCCGTGAGAGTCCAACCTCAACACATTTGAACAGAATTACTTTTACATGTTACATCATTTTCATTGCAAATTCTGAAGATGATCGGTGTCTAATATTTAATTATCAACATACCCCTCAGTGATCAATGCTGCTTATTACAACTAGGTCACAGCTGATTATCTCACTAGAAAAAGAAATACTGTTCTAGGTAAACTCTATGGCCTTCATGTTCTATAAAAAATCTCAGTTTCTTTTCTAAGTTTCAAAATTTCTCCTGACTTTTAAAACACTTTTAACAATTTTTCATAAAGCTTGTACCATTTTTACCATTATGTAATAAATAGAAACAAGCATATGTGTCCACCCAGTGTGGCAATCACATGGTTCTTCACTGAGCACATGAATTTGTTGAATGAGAGTATCTCATGGCACGATTGAAAAACACACAAGTATTTATTAAATAAAAAAGTACTAACAAAGAGGTAGTCAAAAAGAGAGAAGACTGACCAGGGTGAAGCAAAGGAATAAAATTATAGAAGGGATGAAATAATGAACTAAAACTAGAGCACACTGATGTGAAATTGCCATGTTCTGCAAGTCTTGTCTGTGTATGCTTGTATGTGTATGGGAGGGGGAGAGGAGCAGACCAGTTGAGGGCAGAGTATATATTTTTCACATGTATTCGCTCCTTAAGTTATTTACTCATTTTATGTTTTTCAGTTGCATTATTTTAAAGCTTTGCTTTTTCTACCTTTTATTCTATTAATAAAAAAGTATTATTCATACACAATAGAAGAAATGCATCAGGAGCAGGACGCTCAGATGTAAAGCAGTGTATTAATGTTTTGTTGGCCAGATTACCTTTTGCCTACCACACCTCTTTCTTTTTTCCACTTCTAAACAATCAGCATACTGATAAATACAATCACAACTAATGAATGCAATAAGGCTGAAGTTCCATTTTCTATATATAGCGTGCCCCTTTATACATACTTGCCATTTAAGCATGTATTTTACATAGTGTACATAGAATAATCTGAGAAAAGGAAGACAAAATGAGATCCCAAAGTCTACAGCACAATTGCTGAAGCCACTCTCACCTAGGAAAGCTTTTAATACACAGCAGGTTTATACACGTTCACAGCTTTCAACACGAGCTGAAAAAACTTAGATGCAAGTTCAACTCTGGAAACCTTGTGAAAACTTCAGCACAAAGCAGACAGAAAGCAAAGAAAGCATTAGGTTGGATAAGAGATAAGAGATAAGAGTAACATTGAACACTTTAAAATGCCATTATATAAATTAATGAAACTGAAAATCTCTGAAAATTTTGTTCAGCTTGATTACCTTGTCTCTGAAGGATAAGAGCAGAAATAGAGTAGTTCCAAAGAACATCCATGAGTCTGGTTAGAGCACAGACAAGGTAAAAGTAGTGCTGCCAGTACATGCTACAGCCCAACTGTGCTCTGCTGCCTATCCCAGGGTAGCATGGGAACTGTTGGTGCAGGGCAGGCTGGAAGCACCTGGCTTCCTGCTCCACCTGTGGAACTGCAGGTCCAGGTGTATTGAATGCTCTGGTCATTGGTGAGAACAAGCCTAGCTAGGATACCTCAGGACCAACTTAACCCAAACCTACTATCCGCACAGCAGGGAAAAGGTGAGTGATCCAGGTGACTGATGAACAGATTAGAAGAGATTCAGTTGTATCTATTGCTCACAAACAAGAAGTGCTGGATGATGTAAAGGTCAAGGGCAGCCTTGGCATCAGTGATCAAAATACTATGAAGTCTAAGATCTGAAGAATAGTGAGTGAGATTAACAACAAATTTGAACTTCAAAAGAGCAGGCTTAGATTCACAGAAAGGTAAGCAAGCATTGAAGAAGACTAGCATTGATGAATGTGGAGCTCCTGACTTGACCTTAAACACGAAAAGGAAATACACAGGAGGTGAAGGCAGGAATAGGCTATATGGGAGGAATAAGAAGACTGATCACATCAAGAAAAAAACCAAAGCCCGTATCAATCTGAAACTACCAAAAGAGATAAAGGGTAATATGGAAGATTTTTCTAAGTTCCTCAATGGCAAAAGGAAAGATAAGACAAATGTGTACCCATTGCTTATTGGGGCAGGAAGTCTAACGACAAGAGATAAAGCTGAGGTATTCACTGCCTTCTTTGACTCAGTTTTCAGTGGTAAATCTTGTTCTCAGGCATCCTCCAAGGAGAATCTGCAGGAGTGAAGTTGTACCCATAGTAGAGGAAGAAAGAGTTATGGGTTGCTTAATCCTCCTGTACCTATACAAGTTTTTGCAACTGAGGTTTATGGAGATGGTTGTGTTGCTGTGAGACTGTTCTCTATCATCATGGCAATCATCAGAGGTTCCTGATGGCTGCAAAAAAAGACAAATGTCATCCTTCTTCAAAAAGGGCAAGGAGGATTCAGTGTGATCAATACACATTGGACAGGCTTGCCTTATGTCCAAGAAAGGTTATGGAGCAATTTCCCCTAGAAGCTATTTCTTAAAATGAGACAAGAAGGTGACTAGGAGCAATGAGAACTATTTACTAAGGGCAAATCATGTCTGCCTAACTCCATTGCTATCTAAGATGAGATGGGCAGCAGTGTGTCTGGGAAAAAGGCAGTGAATGCCATTGATTTTTATCAAGTCCTTTGATACAGCCTCCAGTAGTCCATGTATCACTAATTCAGTGAGATATGAGCTGGATAAATAAATAAGGTAGGTGGAAACCTGGACTGCTAGACTCAAAAGTTATCGGTGTTTCAAAGCTCGGATTGTACCCAGTATCTAGTTGGGTTTCTCGGGGATCAGTACAGAGACCAGTGCTGTTTACTGTCATCAACCAGGATGGTGGGATGTCAGGTTTACAGAAAGCACCAAATCACGAGAGCAGACAGTATGCTGAAGGGTGGTAGGCTCGTAGTTCAAAAGAACTCAGGAAATTCAGAGTCCCAGGGAAGTGATCCTTCCCCTCCATTTGTTGCTTATAAGACAGCATCTGGAGTGGTGTGTCCAGTTTGGTGCTTCCCAGTACAAAAGCTGTATTGACATATTGGAGTGAGCCTAGCTGAGGACCTCAGTCTGGGGAATATGATATTCAAGAAGAGACTGAGAAAACTGTGTTTGTTCAGCTTGGAAAAGAGAAGGTTCAGTGGGAACCTCATGGCTGTCTACAACTACCAGAGAGGAAAATATAAAGATGGGGTTATGGGGTTAGATTTTCCTCAGAGGTTCATGGTGATAAGAGGAAAGACAACAGATGCAGGTTGAAATATTTTACCTCGAGAGGTGGTTAACTACTGGAACAGGTATCCTCTCCTTGAAGGTGTTCCAAATCTGATTCAACATGCCCCTGAGCAAATTCATCTAATTAAACTAGTTTAGAGCAGGTGGTTGGACTAGATGATCCATAGAGGTTTCTTCTGGCCTAAATTATGATTCTGTGCTTTCCAGAAAGGATTGCAGTCAGTGACTCAATACTAATGAGGCCAAATCCCAAGACATAATGAGCTCTACCTTCCCTTTCTCAATCTTTAAATATAATAGGCGGTAGGTATGAAAAAGAAATTTGGCTACCAGTGGGTACAGATACAGTACTTTCCTGTTTGCACAGCTCCTGGGCCTTGATAAAAGAGGGCAGTCAGAAGTAAATTATGATCTGGAGACTGAAACGTGATTTCAATTTGGCTTCCATCTTTGGTTCTTTGATTGCTTCTTATTAGCTGACTAAAGATTATTTTGAACTTAATACCTCTAAATATTCCTAGATAAGTTTTGTACCCTATGAGTTTCTTACACTTTGAACTTTACCTTATTTTTATTTCCTGCCTTTGCCTGACGGTGAAGTTAATACATTTTGGTATACTTATGGAGCTTCAACTTTTTTCCTTTGTTGTTTTAACCCCATCAACTCTCTTTATACACATGAATCACCTACATATCATAAGTGTTTTAAAGTGAACAGCAAGCTGACAGCTGCCAGAACTACAAAGTAGAGCTTTCACTTTCATTACTGGTAAGCAAATTATTCCATGGGTGTGTTATTAAGGTCAGTCTGATCCAATAAGCTACAACTTCCTTAGAGAGATTAACTCTGTTGTTTTTTATCTTTTAACTGCACACATACCAAAAGAAAAATCAAGGTGACTGTGTATGGTTACTGATTAGAAACAAAAATTCCCAATATTATGATATTATGTATGTCTTTCTTAAACTGATATTAAGTTAATTTCTGATGCCCTTTTGCCTTCTCACAAGCATTATGCAGCTTGGATTAGGTGTTAACCTATATGCAATCCACCTAGAAGATCAGAAACTGACTGTCTTTTAACCTTTCAAAAGTTTTGTAAAACTGTGTAACAATATCAAAAGTTCTACCTTCCTTTCCTAGTCCTTCATGTGTATGTAAACACTCAGACATCACTGGAAAAAAATTCTTCATTAAGAAAAATTCAGCCACCAAAGAGTTTTTTCCTCTAATTTGCCAGCACTGAAATTGAAAAGTGAAAAAGACTTTGAACAGAAAAAAATTTAGGGAATGATGGTTTTAACTTTTCAATTTCAAAATAGTTTTTCTTCAATGTTTCCAATTGTGAATGCTATACTATCTACAAAATTTGTAGTCTAAACTAATTTTAAGTATGTTCCTTTATGATAGTTAATAAAAACTACTTAACAGCCATTGCTGGATAAAATCCTTTGGATTGACTGTACCTTTCTCAGAGCTGGGACTGTTCTAACCAACATACATGCAACTCCACGTTTGACAGAAATGTCGTGGAAATGATGAGTTCATTTGACCCTTGTTTCCAAAATCCATCCAGTTAGAGCTAAATTAGGCAGCTCTATCTATAATGTCTGAATTTTTTTCAGAAATCAATGCATTAATTGAAGGCAGCACAATGAATACAGGTTAGACCACCATCACATGTATTTAAATTTTAACATATCTGTCTAGATAAAACACAGTTCTTATCCCATTATGGTTCACTAGAACCAGATAAGAGCTAAAGGAGCTGTTATGTGCTCAAGCAATTATGTGCTGTCATTCTAGTCTTTTACTTTTCTCAGGCCAACATGGCAACTACTTATTGTATCCCCTTTCCTAAAAAAGAAATCCCATTCTCAATCCTACTCCTTGCAATACATTTTCCACCAGACCAACCTCAATTTTTGATGCTGATATAGCCATGGCTGCTTAAGCTTTATAAGAAATTACTATCTTCAGACAACTTTTTTTTGTATGCAGTTCCAGGAACATCACATACTGGAGAGCGTAATTGTGCTAGAAATTCTTCAGTAAAATTACTTTAAAAAGTAGCTCCAGTAATCTCCAGTAATGTCAGTTTAGACACCTGCTTTTCCTGTTCCCAGCATCTTCTGAGGCTCTTTGCAGGCAGAACCCCAGGTTCTTGTACAAGGGGGAAAAGCTTCTGTACTCCTGGTGTACACCTTCAACACTCCTGGTGCAGACCGTATCTGATTGCAAGCTTATCTGCTGTAGAGGGGTATGTTGCACAGGAAAATTGAACACTAAACAACAGGGCACTGAGCTTACTAGAGACTCCCAAATTCTCTTTCATCCCTGCAGAAGCAATCTTCAGGGCATACATGTGCATTGCCCGTACTGCAAGCCAGCAGTTTCCCATCAGCACGTGTCTCTTAGCATTGTTGGCCATCTTCAAAAACAGAACCTTTGGATTAGCAATGGCTCACACCTCATTACGTTGAAAACAGCAATTTTTTGAGAAAAGAATGGGGTTGAGAAATAACATTTTTGCACACTGTACACCAGTGGGCCACATCTTTCAATCAGAGGGAGAAGTTCTGAAGTTACGAGGTAAACTAAATTCAGACTGGCCTTTCTGCTGTAAACCAGTCCAATTTGTATTAGAAAACAGTCACAGGCCTTTCATACGCTATTAGCTCTGCTGCTCTACCTGTTAATCTGAGCTTTTCAGCTGTCATATCTTTACACACCTCTTATTAGGTCAAGTTGTAAATAAAAGTGTAAATACCCTCTTCTATAGATAGGTTAGTAATCCAAAACATTCCATGCAATGTCAGAGCAAAAAAAAAAAAAAAA
>VZTE01004406.1:2565293-2595937 GCA_013397775.1 Eulacestoma nigropectus
AAAAAAAAGGAATGGTAAAAATTATGAGGGGGAGAAGGCAGTAAGAGTATGAGCACAAAAAAAAAAAAATCCAATAATTATTTGTAGCAAATGTGGCAATAAGCAAGCACAAAAATCGAGGAAATACCACATTAGTTTCTGCTTTATTGCTGCTGACAACGAATATTTTCCCTACTAAGAAAGTCCCTTAGTCCCTTTTTAAATTGTTATTACATGTATGAAAATACAATCCAACTTTTTAACTAAGTATTAAGTATTTAGTATTATTATTCTAAAAAGATGTTTCGATTATCTTTGCTTTCTTTATTGACTAGTAGGTTTGCAGGAATTTTCTAAGTGATATAATAAAAGTAAAAAAAAGGCCCATTTCAGAGTTCTTTTTCTCTTGGTAATTTCACATTACGAAGAGCTTGACAGGAGGAATGACCCTTGAATAATTATTAAATTCTTTTAGAATATCAACACTTCTATCATGTTATGCATTTAAGAACATTTTGATTCCTGAAAAGAAAAAATAGAAATATAAGAACAAGTCAATATTGTGGTTTAGTTTGATATATGAGCATATTACTCTGGTTTAATCTTTCATTTTAACAGCATACCAATTCCATTTCCATGGTTCTGTTTCTTTACTTTCTTGATATTAATTTCATGCCTATGTTCCTAAATGGTCTTAAATTCATCAGTCTTTTAAAATCAGTAGCTGGAACAAAACATTCATCAGTAGGAGTTAAAAAAATATATACAGAACCAAATACATTTTCAAAATTAGATATTCCTACAGATGGTGGTCTCTGAAAGAGTAGGTCTAAATATTGTTCTGCGTTAGGCCTGTCTTTAGAGAGGTCGCGATTTCAAAGTTATTTTTCTACGTTTCTTATGATGGTCCCATTGCAGCTGAATAAGATCCATTTTCATTAATGACATCACACTTGATTTGGTACTCTTAAATTCATTACAGTTTATCACCAACATTTCCCTCCAACTTAAATAGACTTTCTCAGCAGGACATCCTATCCAAAACAAAGGCGGATTGAGTGCCCTGTCTGAGCGATCTCTGGGTCTCTTAAATCTTTAAATACAATTTTATGGAGAATCTGGCCTGTTGCATACATTATGTGCATGTTATATATACGAAAGAGCACCACACTTTTTGTGACACTTTCTTCTCTGTTTTCAAGATTTCCTTTCCTTTCACGAAAGGAAATTCTTCCTTTCGTGAAAGAAAATGAAATCTTGAGATTTCAGTGAGGATCAATTTGGCAAAGTTTGGCCCATTTCCCTGCACTTCATGTCATCCCATGCCATTTTATTGTTTTCCCTTCACTGCAGAATTTTTTTTTTCTTTAAGGATTTAATTTCATCAACTTCTTCTCCTGTCTTTTCATTTGACTTCATTCCCTGATTTTGGGATTTCAGTAAAGTTAATTTTGGTAAGTTTTGGTCCTTTTCAATGCACCTCATTTCATTGCAATCGATTTGGTTGTAGTCACTCCATTTCCAAATTTTCTTTTTTTTTTTTCAATTGCATTTTACTTGATCATATCTCCCTTCCACAGTGTTTGTGACACTTCTCTCTTTTCAAGATTTCATTTTCTTTCATGAAGGAAAATTCTTCTTGGCACTGCCCCAACATTGCTCCCTCCACACTTTTCTCCTTGGCACCAGCCTCACACAAATGCAGCTTTTACTGCTTTGCCCAGGGTTAGGGTTACGCTTAGGGTTAGGCTTGAGAAAACCACAAAGCCCAGGGTTCCAGGGACACTGAAACCACAGCGTTAATTGTCTCCAAAGTAACCAAAACCACACTCTATTATTTTCTAAGGTAGTTAGTGCTTAAAATATTTTCTTTTCTTTGGGGTTTAAATCCTTCCTACTCTTCTTAGCCATTTTCCTTCAAGATCCACTCCTCTCTAAAGATATTCTATATCACACCAAATCCAGACCAAACATAGCAAAACACATTTCCCTCTTGTGAGGATCTTCTAGTTTTCCAGCCACTTAGGCTAAAGTTTTTTTCTGAAAATGAGCAATTTCAAAAAGGATTTAGAATAAGATTTCTGGTTCTTGCCAAAATACCAATATATAATTAGTTTCTCTGCAAGTGCTGGTTGTTAAGAAATGAAAAAAAACCCCTTCTGTTTCTAAAACCTGACTTCTACCCAAGTCTAGCTGAAGACGTGAGGACTACAAGGTACTCTAGCTACATGCTTGTCTCATTCGAGACCTCTCAAATTCCTCTAAGCATAAATAGGAATATTGTACAATAGTTAAGACTTCTATGAAAGTTTTTAGTTATATGAAACACAAGACTTTTTACACACAGTAGTATTAATTCTATTGCATAGCTTCAGATATTGACAGACCACCAAAAATGATACTGCTTCATTTGGGAAGATGCTTGAAGCCAAGACTGAACTTCAAGTCTAATTATTCAAGGAAATTTTTGCTATATAAATCAAAATGTATCTGCATGTCATAGTAAAACTTGGTCACATGATAAATAAGAAAGGTAGGCTTACATTTTTAATGTATACAAAAAGTGGGTCAACTCAGTTTTCCATTTTCAAACCTCGATATAGCCATCAATTTTCTATAAACTTACTTAATATTACCTCCCAGACACAAACACATTGGATTTTAGTCACAAAGGGACTAGGAAAAGCCAAGACTTCAAATAAGATATTGGTACATTCCTAACAGAAAAAAAAAAAAAACAAAAAACAAACAAAAAAAAAAAAACCAGAGCAGGCAGTCATACAATAGTCAAGATATTACAAGGGAATTAAGAACTTGACCATGGTTGTTACATTAGTTCTCAAAAAAAATGAGGGAGACAGTCATCCATTGAAAAAGCAGGTCACCATATTTCTTAATTTATATGAAGACGTAACAGTATATTAGAGAAATCTTATATAACATCTATATAACATGAGTTTCCTTAGAAGGAATGTTTCAATGAAAGAAAAAAATACGTCTCAAGATGGCAAAGATGAGATACACAGAAGTATATAGACAGCAAACAATTGGAATTTGAAGTGATATTCTAAGCAGAATAAAAAATCAAAATATTTCAGCAAATTAATAAGCCTTTTATTGTTATTATTTAATTTTTCTAGTAAAGAAACACAGTCATACAATAGTCAAGATAGTTAAATTAAATTGTGTTTTTTCATCATTTTTCTGCTGTTTGAAGAAAATAACAGTGATTTCTTCCTCTGGAAGTTTTAATGAACCCAAATACTCCATTTCTGTTGAATTTTTGTGACAGTCAAACTCCACACTAGTAAAATTTTACATGCTCTAGTCAAAAAGAGTTGCCTTTTTTTTTAAGAAAACTAGAAAAGCACATGCAAGGAGACATCATAAGTAGTATAAATGTAATTATTAATAATGTTACTGAATGTGAAAGGAAATGAGCATATTAGATAAACTCCATTGTAAAATGTAGATTATACAAACAGCAATGGTGCATAAGGGTACGTCACACCCGACTAACGTCATGACTATGCGGCATATGATAATGCCATCTTTTCCACCTCCAACTAATGCATAGAAGAAAAAGTTAATTTCCATATCAAATACCTGGAAATCCTCTCCAGAATTTTTAATTCCCATTTGACCATCTCTCAGTCAGGTAATTATATAACACTTGACAATTTGGGTGATGAGGGAGAAGAAAGCAGCTATTTATAGTGACGACGAACAAGGGCAAATGACATCTTTTTTTTCTTATTGTAATCATTCAGTGCTAGCTGGCTTATTGCTCTGTTCTTGTTAACTCGATTAATATTATTTACCTGCTTTATGTTTGGATCTTTTGTATTATTTTTACATCAATATGCTCATCTTGGATTTTATTTTCCAGTTTCTTGGACATACTTTTATGCTGTTCCAAGGAGTTCTTTATTTACTCTCCCTCACTTCTAGATCTGTTTGAACGGTTAATGCATTTCTCATGTAATTATTTTTTGTAGTTTTGTTTTCTGTTTTTCTTACTGTGCTGAATGTTTTAGTTCTGGACAGTATTTGAGACAAAGTTTATAGAACAAGTAAAGTGCTTTGCACTGTAATTCTAATCTAGTTAAGTGTAAAATTACATCTAGAGTAAGGCCAAAGGGGGGGAAATGAAGATACTGGATTTCAGAATAACAGAGTTTAGGGGAAAAAATTCAGCAGGTTGAGTGAAATCGAGTGTAATAAAATAGCAGAGAGGAAACAGCAGAGAGAAACTGAAACGTGTATAATGAGATTAAAGTGTGCCCAAAGGATGTGGAATGCATAACATACAGCAATAAAATGAGGAGTTTAAAAAGCCAACATGGCCAAAGGAGGGAAAATAGGAAAAAAACCAACAACCCACACAGTAAGGAAAAGCAATACAGATGGAACCTCACTGAAATTAGGTATGAAAAGATTTGTGCGGTCATCTTGACCCACAGGTTTTAATAATTCTGAAAATGTCAAGTACAGAGACAGATTTGGAAGAATAGAAGGAGAAGCTGTAAATACTAAAACTAATTAAAAAGCAATCCTGCAGTGTAAGACAGCTGTAGAGAAAGTAGACTAAGCAAAACTGTTTGAAGGGACTGATGTAAGAAATTGGGAGGACCTTTATTTTTCCTGCCTACACATGTTCCTATTGCCCATTAAACAACAGGAGCTGAGAAATTACAGACATTCAGGGCAACAGAAATCAATGGCATAGTCTTGAACTGAAAGTGGAAAAACAAAAATCTGAAGCTGTGAACAACATTAATTTGTGACATTTAAAAGTTACATTTTTTCAAAATTCTGATTTGGAGTGAGATAGGTAAGCACATATTTTGAGTGTATTTTTACAAGAGAGATAATCTCAGGATATTTATTTTTAACTTGCAGATTTAAAGAAGTGGCAATGTTCAAATATATCACTCATTCTTTGAACAGTTAGGATTGTTTTGATTTTAAGTTTTTCAACATCAAATGTTACTTTCTCCATATTAACCCGCTGTATTGTGAAAACAGTTTTGCTTGTTGTCTGCACCACCAAATGGACCTCCTCTTACAGGTGTTGTGCAGGAAATTTCCAAGGAAGTAATTTTCTCCTCTTAAGTGAGGTACAATACTCAGGAAGACCAGAAAATATCATGGCAAATCTTGATCTACAAACTCTTACAGAGACTGAGAGTTCAAATAAGTTTTGAAACCACATTTTCCTAGACCCTAAAAATTTGTGTTTTTAATGAATCATTTTTATTTTGAAAAAAGCTAGCAGAAATCAGCACAATTTATTTATTTAGCTTATAGAAAATGAAAGATTCTTCTGAGGAAAGAAGTAAGATTTTCAATTTTATTGAAGAGTATTTTCTGTTAAAAACCAGTTCTGGAATATTAACTTCACAAATACTGTCACAATTAAAAAGCACTCAACAAAAAGCACCCTACCCCACAAAAAAAGGGGTTTCCATCTGAAAAACACAAAGAACAATCTGTCCATTTTACTATGTATCATTACCTCCCTCTCCATTTCTTTCTCTCTGCCTCTCTGGCTTTCTCAGTCTGAATTTAAGTTCAAGTTCTTATACTATCTGAGTGACTCACACAGATATTCTCACAAATTAAAGGCTACCACTTGATCCTATAGCCTTTTATATATAAGGTTGGTGGAGTTCTACAAAGGTAGTTCAGAAAATCTAAGTTGTGATCCTTCAGTGAATCATCTTTTGAATATCTTACTGTGTATGAGTCTAGAGGGAGCCTAAGGAGACTAACTGAATAAGTCAGATTCATGAAGTTGAACAGGTTAACAGTGTTTTGTTTTCCTTGTGCAGCCACCTCTCAGACAAGCAGCTTATCAGTAAACTTCCAGGAACAAATATTTTATGCTCGAAGATATTCATCAAACCATTCATATAGCTGTGAGTTATGGATAACAGGTTTAGACAAGATTTAGCAATTTGTTTCAATTAATAAAACAAGATCTTTTCAGACATAATAATAATCAAGTACTGAAGCAAGGGATTGGTAGTTAGAGAAGTTTGGTTTTAGTAGGATCCTGATTCATACTATTTTTCCTGACTGACCACTGACAGAATGAGACTACTGAGCTACCTGACCCAAGAGGAAAGCTAAGAAGGAAAAAAAAAAAAACCACAATGAAATTAGAGCACAAGAAAAAAAGGATGAAATAGTTTGAGGGAGTTACAGTTCAAGTGCCATTTAGATGTAATATCTGTTTCTGGAGATAATTTATCACTGTTGCTACCACCAAGAAACTTTACAAGTAGATCTGTACCTCTCCAGTCATAAAATGACACTTTTGAGATTCTTGTACAGTAAACCAACTCAGATAATTTCATAGTCCCTGCCACTGTTTTCTGGCACTGTAGCACCATTGTCTAGAAAGGGAACTGACCCTTAGCTATCTAGAATTATCATCCAGAATACTTTGGAGGTAATTTAACAAAATTAACCTGGAAAATTTCCCCATGGGAGGAAAGTAGGGGTTTCTTGCAATTTAAAACAAATTCGAAATATGATTTTAGCAATACTGATTTGGGAAGGGGGGCAGCTGACAAACAGAAAACAAGCTAAACTAAATTTTTAAAGCTTAGATTGAAACTAGGGTGGGTTTTTTTTAGGCATATTACTATATCATTATTTAAATGAGAGCCTGATCGAAGACCGAATTTCAGAGTTAGATGATCACTAAATAAACTGGCTGTTACCCAAGTTCCTCTCCAACCTCCTCATTTCTCAGCAAACCCTCTCTTTAGACATTTGAACATAGATTTGTACAAAGCAGAATAACTGCAAGTGAGTTTTAAGGATATGACCACATACTCTGTTTTCCTCCTTTTATGCTGTCAATTAGGTCATCAGAGCAGCAAGCTGATCAGTCTTGTTTTGACCATCTGGGATTTTGTATTATAAAGGAGCATAGAGAGACATTCTGAGCTGAGAATTGTCCATTTTAAAACAGGAACAAGAATCCAGGTAGCTAAGTTATAAATGCATCTTCTACCTATTGCACACTGATAGTCTTCAGAGTATTTACCACAGCAAAAGGCAGAAATAAATAAAGATTCAAAAGTTACTCTCATATATAAGATGCCCTGACTCACCCAATTATTTAATACTAACTCTATACAAAACATGTTATGGTAGTGAACAAAATCAGTTGTGGTAAATGAAATACATGATTAGCAATGATAAAAATAAGCAGCCACTATATACATTGCCTCTAATGGGTAAGTAACAACAATAGTTAGATTATCTTTCAGTCCTTACCCCTGTACGTAGCTGGAAGTATAAACACTTTATAACACTGAGGATTCAGATTTTCATCTGACTCGGTGGCTGTCCCTTCATTTATAGCATCAGGGTACAGGAGGAACCTTCCACTCTCTTGGAAGCAGTCATAGTCTGAGTGTTTTTGCATTTAGAGCCCTTAGGCTGTTTTCATGCATCCAGAAACTTTCCCATTAAACACACATCTAACATTTCTAACAATGTTAAATCTGTGGAGCTTCACCTTCCTACAAGTTTCTGGCTGCATTCAGAACAAAAAGAAAACTGTCACAGGGAGTACTGACCAAAAGGTTCATCAGTTCATGTCCTATAGTGACATCAGATGGCTATTTGAATATTCTAAAGTTATGCTAAGAAGATATATTTTCTGTAAGAATCTAGAAGACATTTACTAACTTTTTCTTCATTGAAATCTTTAGCGACAGTTTTTACTACACAGAATGCTTCATGCAACTAAGAGCACTGGTAGCAGGTTTATAAACAAAGTCAATAGTATTCTAATTTTTGTTTTGACAGTCCTCAGAAAAAGTGCATGCATGAAAGGTAAGCATCTATTTAACCATAAGAACTGTAATCTAAAGTTAACTTTGGCACATCATAAAGCACATTTTATCTCTACTGTGGATCTGAATGTGCAGCAAGTGAGCATGATCTAAATCATTTTAACCCTTAAAGTAGGGGCCTAACACTCAAGTCTTAATGATTTAGAGCTCCAATATGGAGATCGAAATGCTTTGTAGTAAAATTAATTACAGAAAGTTAAACTGGTTATGTTTCAGAAGTAAATATTCCACACATATCCTCCTACAGCCCCCTCCCCTTCAATCTAGGGATTTCCATGATTGTGTAGAAGGAGAGAAAAAGTTAAAGCAGATATCTCTTTTCTTCTGTCAAAGTAGACCTCAGAGCTAGAAGACTCCTACAGTGTTTGCATCCAGAAGTGATGTTGAGGTAGGCTCACTTCAGGAACACTAACTGCATCTGTCCCTGAAAGCAAGAGAAGGCGGAGCTTCTCTGTGGACCCTGTAATCACTGAGGAATAGAGTTATCCCCCTTAAAGAAGCCTGAAACTACTCCTGTTCACATTTTTTACACTCAGAAGCATTAGCAGTATTAATCAGCTGTATACCAGCAGTATAATTTAGCTGGTATATATGGACTTCAGTGATCACAGGCATGAATATTGCTCTTGTTTGGTTGCACCGCAGTCTAAAGGACTCCTAGCAACTGCTGTGGACTTACGCTCTCTTGAGTGCCAAGTATTTCTGTGAAGGTCAGTATTCTTAAAGCACATACGAAAATTACAGTAGGTTTTGAAGATTTACCTGGAAGTTCTTTAGAAAGAGGAATTACACAAACAAAAATTCCCCAGAGAAGTTTTCTGTGAATGTTTGGATTTTATTCTATTATTAGCACAAGATTATTCAAGGTCAAACATGTTTCAACTCCATGACTTGCTCGAGACCTGGGAGCTGTCAGACCTGCCTGATAATTTACTCTGACAGAGATCCTAGACATACTGAAGGCAATGGGAGAAATATGTCCAAGGAAGATTTTATTATTCTGTCACATTATTCTCTTACTACTGAGTCTTTCATTAGTTCAGTGACACTCTGGTATAAAACTAAATATGGTCAGAATTCACTCTCGCTATTATTGTGTAAACTTAAAAGTCATGACTTTCACTGTGACCCTTTCCTACCAAAATGAGAGATGGTGTTCTGCCCTCATGATCTAAAAACTTTTTGGAAACAAGAATTATGTAACCAAAAAAAAAAAAAAAACCCAAACAAAAACACAAACCAAAAAATTCCAAATATCTCTTCTTAACAAAGAAAATGATGAAGAAAAAAAATCAAGTTGATGCCACAGAGACTAAAAAACCTTTAGGATTTTTAGTACTGTCAAATCACATATGTTCTTTTCCATTTCACTCAGTTCTGCTTCTATCTGAGCTGACAGAGCTTCACTTCTACATCTGCCAGAGGTATTGCTATTGCAATCTTATCTAGAACGTACTATGCCGTATCCTAGTTGCCTGTTTTACACTTTGAATTCATGTTGCCTTAAGCAGAATATAAACCTGATCTCAGAATGGCAAAGAAGAAAAAATCCAAACCAAACCCAACCAAATAAAACTGTTTTACTTTGATCCTCAGGTGCCAATATTGCAACCTGAACTTTTGGTTCTGCGTTCTCCAATTGAGAGACCAAACCGCACTGATGTCCATAAGTTCTGCACAGGAATCTGGAAGCACTGAGAGATACAAAAGAAAGACTGTGAAACGGGGAATTTTGTTGCTTCCATTTAATCCACAAACAAGAGATTAATCACCCCAAATTTATGCTGATTTATGTTTGACTAAAGTCTGATCACAGGTGGGAGGAAAATGTGAAAATAGGCACCAGAATGGGAACTGATATACCTAAGACACATAGAAATATTCTGGGTCCTTGTATATAGAGACTTGATTTTATGTGTCTCACTTCCAAACACCCCATGAAGAAGTGGCCAACAGATTTGTTAGATAAATCAATTAATACAAATAACTATGTTCATCAGTTGAGTATTGAATAATAATCCGTAAATTCAAGAGGAAAGTGTCAGACTTAGAGTTTGGTCTTGCAGTTCATATTGGAACTCTTAAGATTGGTGAAGAAGTTCAACAGTAGCCAGGACAAGACTTCTGCTCTCACTGAAGGCAGGCTGAAGAGGACATGAACAGCAGTATGCAAGGCCATAACAAAAGAAAATAAGTAAAAAGGCAAGATATGCACACGTAGCATGCGGACCTTTTCTAATATTACAAAAAACAGCATAGCTACAGAAATACTGGATGATGTGAAAAGTTGAATTCCTGTTGGAGAACTGGGAAAACATGAGAAGAAGCATTGAATGTGTTAAACTAGTACAGATACGCTTTTTTTTTCTGAGGGAAGAGATGTGCTGTTCTGTTAAGACTAGCTGTTCAGAAGTCCATAAGAGGTTAGGTTTATATATTTTGCCAGCAGAATGACAGACAAAGCATTTGCTCTAAACTTGTATAAGGGAATGTACTTGGGAAAGAACAACTTAACCTACTTGTACACACAGAGGTGGATAACTAATTCAGAGCCTTTTCACAGGAGATGTTCAAATGTCCACGTGGACACTATAAAGTGGCTGCTTAGCCTGAATAGACTGAGATAGGTCTTGAGAACAACACAGAAATTTATCAACAATATCTGAAATAAACATCTCAACAGAAACCAGTCTACAAACTCACTTACCTGTTACCTATGTCTGAGTTCACATCACAAAGAAAAAAACACTACTCCCATACTCAACGTGAAATTGCACAGTTATCTATCTGTATGTTGGAGAACAGTTTTTGCCATTGAAGATATAACAAGGACCAAGTCTACCAGAATAATAATAATAACAATAACAACAACAACAACAATAATAATAATAATTATAAGATTAATAATAATAATAATAATTCTGGGTCATGTCTCTCTGGGCTATTTCTCTTTGCTTTCTCCTCTCTCTCTTTTTTATTTTTTTTTGTTTGTTTGTTTTTTGTGTATATGTGTTCGTGTTTGTGAAAAGAGCACCAAAGCAGACAACATTACTGTACATTGGAGTTTGTGAGATTTTTCAGCTGGTCAGTGTAAGCAGCCATGTCTGGAAATAAGGTTTTGAAAGAATCACTGAAATTATTTCTCCTTTTTGTTTTATAATTTATGGGAAGAGTTAAATTGTCTTGTTACTAGGAACTAAACAGCTGTGAATTTACTAGGCATACAGCAATTAAGTTTACATAATTTTGCTTTGTTTAAAAAGGCTATCTTGTGCTAAACCAGTATTGGGTTTACCATTCCGTCAGACTTACTGCAGAATACAAAGACAATTTTTTGACTGGAAGACAAGGGGGAAGGAGAGGTGTGATATTTTCATTTGTCTAGAGCCATGTAATCATGTCCAGTTATAAATCTGTTGTCAGTTCCACTGATCAATAATTGTTAGCAATAAGCACCACTAGTCACCAGCTTGACACTGATGAATGGTATAACCAAGAATGGGATAAATCTCCTGATAACAGCATCTAGACTCAAAGAAGTCATCCATCTTCTTCTTTCTTTCTCCTGTCCTTCATCCCAAGAACTTACTGCTCTAAATGAGTATTACTCCCTTTTTTCCCTGTCTCAAGATATGCTTAGCCCTAATTTTGCTTTAGTGCTGTCTTGACAGAAAATTAAATAATGCAGAACTTTCATGGGATTTGCAGAATTTGGTGATGATATCCAGTTTCATTTGAATGCAGGTATATTTTTCTGTTCAAATGCAATTTTGTGTAAAGAAATGCCTTCTGCAGATTAAAGATTAAACTCAGGGGTCTATAAAACTGAAGACCTCATTCCCATCTGAGAAAAAAATATAAATTTAGAACATATTATTCCACTCTGACTATAATTTGGGGTTAGTTTTCTTGTTTGATCTCAATAGAGTTCTTTTTTAAAAGCATAGAATAATTTTTAGATCGTTTTTTAAATTATGTTAGTTCAAAACAGAAAGCAGCAAAACACATTGATGTACAATCATAGATTTTTCTTCAACTGCAATGGGTTGGAAAACTGTATTCTCCAGATCACCTGTCGAGGTGCCACCTGAGGAAGGCTAAGCGCAAACACATTGGATTACTACGCAACAAAATAATACTACAAATGTTTTAAGAGAAAGGTAGCTGTATCCTTTCATTGTTCACTTCTTAAGAAGTGAGTCATGTAAGGACAGATCCATTTCATGCCATCTCATTGACATTGCAATGTTACTTTTCAATTTATTTCCATTCGTTGAACACACAGGAAACCTTCTCAATGACACCTTCTGAAACTGCCTTTGATTATTGCTGTGCTCAAAAGTTCTTCTAAAGAAAAATTATTATAGTCCCAAATGGGCCTTGTAGGAAAGGGAAAAATGTATTGTAGAGGACAAGCCACATCACAGCAGCCTGTTATTATAGCTAACTCCTGCTTAAAGAAAGGGCACTGTTGGCTAAAACATTCTGTCAGATTTAAAATGCACAATCATGCCCTAGATAAGCTTACCTAATTTTAATACAGCAGTACATATCTCAGTGTCCTTAATACACCAAGCAGCCCTTAAATTCTGTGGCTATGTACCGCTCATACACAGATCATTTTGTGGCCAATCTGCGTTTTATATTATATGCCATGGCTTTGCATTCCAGTGTCTCTTACGCCTTTAGTCTGTGTTGCTTCTTCACCTCATCCTGGGTGTACACATACTCTCTGCATAGACTACTGGAGGTCAAAGTCTAATTAGGATCTACACTGTGTTTCACAAAAAAAATAAAAGCTCTAAATTTCTACTGTACATCTGCAGCAGTACTTATTCCTTTCTTCTTTTGGCTGCCTTGGGGGAAACGGTAACTTTATTGGCAGCTTGTAGCATTGTCAAGAGGAAAGAAAGCATCACAGGAGTTAAGATCTTCTGTTAAAATACAGAAAAAAACCTCTTAGATATAGCAGAATGGTGCATTTTCTCAGCTTTTACCCTAATTACAAATAAAGCCGCCACTCCTGTACTAACCAGTAACAATATAATCTAGTCACCTTCATTTTGCTTTCTCTCAAATGATAAATATCTCTGCCAGTCAAATGACAAGCTCAAATTTAGAAATAGCTGTTTTGTCAAAAGTATGGGATATGATCTTGCAGCAAAAAACAAACTGAATTGCACTATTATTGCTTACTTCTCCTTCTGGAAAGAGCAGCAATTAAATAATCAATACGTCTGATTATTTTTTTACTACATAGACAGAAATATGGCAGAACTCAATATGCATAATGTCTTGTATTGTTTTCACTAGAATAAAGAAATCTTTTCTTTTCATAACACTCCACCCAAAATACCATTTTCAGTGACTTTTCAAACTTTTTTTTTTACGTAGGCTAAACCAAAACTGCTTAGGAATATTGTCTATTTCCTAGGAACTTGGGGTATTTTTGTTAGTCAGTTTTTATTTGCTTTTTTTCTGAGTCACAGCAGAAAGCAATAAATCCTTGCAATCAGGCTTTTATTTTTGTGAATATTAATTAGCAGTAAGTTTTTCCCCCTTCCCATTTCAAGTGTGTCTTATCTCTGCTTGCATTACTGCTTTCTCTTTTAACTCATTTATTCAGTCTAAGGATAGTTTACAGCAAGCATGCAAATGATTAGCTAATGGAACACTTGTCAGTGGCTTCTGTCTTGCATGTTCAATTTAATAATCTTTCATGAATCTATCATCTGCAGAACATGTACAAACAGCAGATCTGATGCAGCTGAGACAACAAACTAGATGAACTAATGAGTAAATCCTTGGGAGAAAAAACAAGTTTAATATTTCTACGGTGTGACAGAGAAGTGTTCACAATGAGAAGCATTTTAAAGTGGTTGCCATCTGATAGTCTATGGGAAAGAAAAAAACCCCTCTTCCAGGTTATCTATGCACTACTGCCCCCACTACCTCTCATTTCCCTTTTTTTTAACTTTAAAGATCAAGTGGGAAAAAAAATCAAGCTGTCTTATAAGAATTTGTATTTCACACTAAATAATTATTTCCTTTTAGCTGTGGTCACAGCTTCCTGTCTCTCTTTTCCACTAAACTAGTTAACCATAAAGATTAGACCCCTCATGGCAACACCTGCACATTCACTTCAAGAAAAACAAATGGAAATTGTCCTGTCCTTTCTGAGCACAGCACATTTATCTGCCAGATATTTAGGAAAAAAAATCTAGTTAATTCATGAGAACAGAAGTATAAGGTGGTTTTTTGGTAAAAATATATGTATTTTACAATAAAATACTAGCAGCATTTTAAATGAGCATAGGGAAAGCCCTCAGATATTCCATTGCCAGTGCTGGTTCTAAACCTTGAAAAGAGACTAAAAGAATATAGAATGAATAAGAGCAGCACAGTTTCTTTCTTCATCTTCTCTCTTTTAGGCAGAATAGAAATCATAACTCCCAGAGCACTATGAGACAGACTATGGTGCTCAGAAAGGGAATGTCTGCTCCTATATTTAAGCCCCATGGATCACACCTAGTTTAGCTTAGCAGTTCTACTGTCACGAGTAGATTTAGGAATATTCCCTCTTCAATTTGAGTGATTTTGGTGTCGTTTAAGCTCTCCTTCAACCTTCCCTCAAAGTGTGAGATGGTATTTTACTGAACATTCATTTCCTCCCATTTTGAGAGCAATTGTAAAAGGAGTCATAGTCATACTAACACACATAAATGCGTGACATCTTGCTACAGCATGGCTAACTGTATTTGTATTTTGTAAATGTTATTGTAAAAAGATGGTTTAGGTACATGCACGCACTTTATCTGAAGAGAAAGAAAACTAAAGACTCACTACTTAAAAAGAAAAAAATTCCCTCCAGTGTTTCCCTTCCCCGTGAGTTCCTTTTGAGTTTTCAAACCAGCTATTCCATTAGGAGAGAAAAAGATAATAATTAAAAGCCCCTAAATTGCATATGTGTCCTGAACAGGTAAAATACTAGTAACAATAGAGCTATAAAATTTTCACAGAGCTAAGTTTTTCGACTGATCTTCCAGCCATTATTAAAATAATAGTTCAAAGGAGAATTAAAGTGATGAGTCAAATAGAAAGACTTTCAATTTTACTTTTCCTTTTGAGGGGAAGAAAAAAACATCAACCAGAACCTCTATCATTAGACTAATGATTTAAAAGAAATAAACTAATAGAGGGATTTAAAGAGCAACATACAAATCAAGCTTAGATGGTTTTTACAAAATTGATTGATGTCATGATTATTTTTCGCCTTTCCTTTTTATATACCTTTTATGTATTCTCAGTATTAGCATACATACTCGTAATTCTTTAACCTGGTATCTTAGCTTAAGTCCTGATATTCTTCTAGGAGAGAAGACCAAACATCCTAAAGGCCTCACAGTTGGAGGCCAGAAAGACTTATGCTATCTTGAGAAACCAAGGCCCCTCTAGAACATATTTTGTAAACAAGGGTCAAGCCTATCTGGGGGGATTACTTTAGGGAGATGTCATGCCATACATTTAAGCTTCTCATTGGGGGATCTTTGTCAGATATGTTAATTTGCAAGGTCTATAAAATTGTATACGCAATATACCAGGGTGTGCATTTTGGCATGTTCCACCTTGACGAATTGTTGCACCTAAGGATCCTTATTAAATACCCTTTTATCCCTTAACCGTGTCTGGCTCATAATTCTGGGACCAGGAAAAGGCATCAGATTAGTAGAGAGGAAATCAGATGAAAGCCAGTCTGAACAAAATGCCATTGTGAAAGTCATGTATTTCTACATCTGGCACAAGTGAAGATCTGCATTATTATACTTTTCCATATCAATATCTTTTGTCTTTCTAGACCCATCTAGAATTTCCTTCAGATTTTATATACTGTGGCTGCACACAAACAGGATCTTTGAGAAGTGAACACCTAATATGGAATTTATTCACAAGCAGAAAGAAATCTTAACAATGGAGACAAAACTCACAGAGTTAGTCCATCATTCCTTTCAAATACTCTAGCAATAAAGATTTCTAGCTTGATGGACAACTTAAACCAGGCTACCTAATGTGCACAGTATCTCTTGGTTTCAGGATATTTTTAAATATTAGAAGCAGCTCATTTGGTTTTATTAATTATATACCGTCATGTAGAATTATGGTAATGGGTTTCTTATAATATAATGAAACAGAAAAATATTCAGTTACGCATTAAAAATTAAAATTTATAAAAAGCATTAAAATACATCTTAAAGTCCTTTCTGTAATATTCTTTTTTCTGGCTTAAGGATTCCTCTGAAGAGAGGAACCTCACGCTTGACAGTTTACATATATTAAAAGTGCATTCAAAATAAATCAGTCATAGAAAATCAGTTCTGAAAAACTGCAGTCTAAATCATAAGAAAAGCAGAACAGGATGAATACACTAAGGTTTTCAAATGTACAAATATGGATATGTCTCTGAAAGGTCCCCAAAGTTTAAATATCTGGGGGCTGGGAAATTATTAGGTTTTTTTCTTACTGACCAAGGCACCATCCAGCACAAGTTCAGGCTCTTCTTGTGGTATGGAGGATCATCCTCTGACTGCTGTAGTCAACTGAATCATTTTTTTATAATGAAAATATTTGTGGGGTTTTATTTCCTAGGAGTTCTGTATTTTGAATGGCAATTGCTTTAGGGAGCATTGACAGAGGTTTACAGGATATTTCCATCCTTATGTCTATGGTTTCCAGAAATGTGCTATACTTCTGGGAAACTTCCAACTGAATAGATCCAATCTGCTTAGCAGACACATCAATACACCTCCTGGACAAGACATTTAATATTCAAAATCCACCATAAACAAATGTGTGTCTTCTTAAAAAAAAAAAAAAAAAAAAAAAAGAAAAAAAACACAAAAAACTAAATCTGCTGTTNNNTTTAAAAAAAAAAAAAAAAAAAAAAAAAAAGGCAGAAAATCCCAACAAACTGAATCTGCTGTTATTGTCCCCCCTTCACTCACTTTTAATCTTATCTCCACTTTCTTCAATTGCTCTATTCTTTTCACACTTCGCAAAACTTCCTTGACCCTTTCTCTGTCTGCAGGGACGAGGTAAGGTTTCCAATAAAACAGCTGGTGATAGAACAAGAACACAGGTCTTGGGCAGATTTTACTCTTCAGACAGTGTTTAACAGTTTATCACATCTGCAGAGAATGATTTGGACAGAAAGCCACAAAAGAAGGCTGAAAATCTACTAGAACACCAGTGCAATTGTAAAAAGATTGCATTGAGAAACCTACACTTACCCACTATAAGCTACTTTAAAAAACAAACCAAATATAGCCCTTCTTTGCAGGAAAACTCCTGAGGCAACTAGATTAGCCTCACCACCTGTTATTATTTAATGAATTTGATGGTACATACTGTATTTTGAGTGGAAACCCCAGTTTAGAGGTCACGTAAACTTAGATGCTATTGTGCTTTACTGTATTCACTGAAATTATGTAAGGTGAAAAGAAGGACAAAACCTCTTCTTTGGAGCACAAAATAAAGCTGCATCTTTGAGAATTAAGCATCTTTGAACATGAGAAAAAACCCCAAAGTTTTCAGTTTACAAGCAGCAAATTTGTAAATACGATATCACAACTGAGTAATCTTTAAGTAACCTATTTCAAGTTTCTGATCTCATCCCTTTTTTACTTATTTTTAATTGAAATTTATAGATTTTTGTAGTTAGGCCCTCTCACATTGGTCAAATAAGAGTATAAAAAAGTCTGAAACAATATCATTCCAAAGAGCTTTAGAATGAACATAAAGTACTTTATGTTGGATTTAAAGTACCCATATAGCATGGTAAACTAAGAATGTGAGGTAAGTTTTTCAAAACCAAACATTTCAAAGTTTCAGGCCTGTTAATGTAACCTTTCTCCCAGGACTTGATTTGCAGTCAAGTCTAAAACAAGTAGAAAAAGGCTAAATTCACTTTTCAAGGCAAGTAATCAACAGCTCAAGCTCTTGAGTGAAACCTTATTTCTAGGCTTTCCTCAGAGATCTGGAAAACTGAAAACAAAGCCATTAGTTCCTTTCATGTCACAGTTCCACTGCCAAGCACAGGCAAGAGAACTACCAGCTTCTCTTCTGGTAACTTCTCAGCACCTTAAAGTCAGATTAGAACCACTGCAGCCATTGGAGTCCAAGGTGGAATGCTGGAGTTCCATCTCCTAGTTCCAGGGGAAAGAGGTTCTTCAGAGGAGCTAATACCTAAACTCCAGAAAGTGGTTATCTTGCCACTAATTCAGCATTTATTTACTTACTCGCAACTTCTAAACCAAATAATACTCCCACGATATTTTTTTAATACTAGAGGATTAAAGCGACATTTAGTTTGTACATGCGCACACAGATTTCAGTACTTTACACAGGAATTGTTGTGACAAAGTAAGAAATAATATTTACTGCTTGTCAAATACAACTAGGAAGCCATTTTATGATGCCACTTGGGAGTTTATCTGTTATTAGGCAAAGAAGCCATACTGTGAACTCAAAATCAACCTTTTCTCAGCCATCCTTAAGTTCCTAAAAGCACAGCACCTAGGCATCCATCACCTAATTATGTATTCATGCAATGGAGCACAACTTTCAATCAGTTGCAGAGCACACTAGATATGTAACTGGAGAGAACCAAAGCAAAAATAAGGTTATCAGGACAGAGGTTGTACCTCTAATGTCTGGTCTTGTACAAAATATAATGACAGGAAAAATTCTACATGTCCTAACTAGAGATGTTAAATGTTCAGGTAAGTCTTGCTGTCAGTAGTCATGATGGCAATGAAAAGAAGTACAAAGATGACACTGAATCAGTGCAAAAAATATATACACGTTTGCCTTTTCCTTTTTTTTTTTTTTTTTTATTTTTGGCCTTTTCCCCATCTTATCTTTTTTATATGGGAAATTTGAAGTACTAAATATCAAATCCATAACCCTCCTTCAATACAGCCTGGAAAAGTGAATTAATTTGTTAGCAGTACATTTCTCAGTAATCATGGTGCTGTCATGGAATCATGCTTTCTAAAACCATTTTTAAATCCATGTTGCACTTCCCCACCTTCCTTTAGTCTTTTATGCAGCATTCTGGTGCAATAGCATTTATTTCTCTAGCTTTCTCATCTGTACTTTCAAAGTCTGAGGAGGATATTATGCATTTTCCCTGGACAGTCAGACAGGGAATAACACTGCAAAAAGCAACATTTCTATGTGCATTTTTCTTACTGTAACAGTCAAACAATATGAGCACATTGATATATGGTCACATTTAACTTGCTTTTTAATATGCTAGAAGTCAGATGAATAATAACATAAGAAGGCATATTACTCATTATTATGCAAATAGATACATCAATAGTATCTTGATTACTATACGAAGTTGATGGAAAGTGCCCTGGTGCTCTATTTTCATTTTAAAAACATCCTTATTTTGTATTCTTTGTAATTATGTAATTAGTAGTAGTTATTAGTAATAGTAATTAGTAGGAAAATTCAGCACTTTGGTAAAGGGATGTAAAGCCACTCTTGTGGACACTGAGACTGTCATCCACTGGGCCAGGCTGGGACTGAAGATCCTGGAAGGCTCACCAGGGTGCCGGTTTTCCCAGAGCACTGCTTGTTGTGGCTGCTGCCCGTTCTGTCCTGCAGTGCTGCCAACACCCACCCGGCAGATCTGTCCTTCCAAGGGCACCAGAGCTGAGAACAGCCCTGGGAGAAAGGTGGGGAGAAGCTCTTACCCAAAAATTGACCAGAAATTCTCCAGAGCATCCCTTTTCCTGTCCATGAGATGCTTGGTGTGACAAGGGAAGAGGCCAATTGGTCCTATGGATGAGGTTCTGCAGGGCTCTCATCAGGGTTCTTTGAGCTCCTCATCTTCTAGCCACCTCTCCAGGGGCTGGGGGTCTCCTGTCAGTCCCCTGACATATTCTTTAGCCTCAACCAAGGTATCATGCCTCAGGATGTGCTTGCTGGGTATGTTTCCCTCCCACTGGCATGGACTGAATTCCAATGAAATTCCTCCGGGAAATCTGGAGCTTAGCCAAACATTTTATTGAGATCACATTGCTTTGCAGTCCATGGGTGGCATTCACTTCCTTCATGGGAGCTGAGGACATAAGATGACCTCTTTCTCTCCATATAGCTTTCTCCAGACAAAGCTTTGACCTTTGCCTTCTCCTGCCTGGTATTGCCACTGTCATGTTATACCTGTCCTAGAGTCTCCAGCGTCTCTCACAGCTGCTGCTACAGAGACACAGTATTAAAGAAACCACCAATGTTTAGATCCCTAGTTTCTGCACCACCACACCAAGTGCAATTGCACAGCTGAAATTAAAGCTGAAATTAAAGTCAAGGTCTCCAATTTCTTGAGGTAGAGTCCTTCCAAAAGTTTCCAAAAGAGGACCAGTGGAAATTCTCCTCATGAGCAGAGACGGAGATCAGGCATACTTCAGTGGGCAGAAAAGAAATTCCAGTGGGATTGTGGAGGTATGGGTCTTGTCAAGATATAGATAAACAGAATCAGAAAGCACTGATCAGCCCACAAAGGCAGGATTTAAATGTGTTTAGAACATCTCTTTTATAATTGGTAAAATGCACTGATTATAAACTAGTATATACACCAGTATTAGACCCCTGCAAAGTCAAGTTGAATGGTGACTGTTGACTTTTGGCAATAAGGAAGAGTCATAATTACACAGTCTGGTTTTCCATTATTAGTTCAGAATTGCAATCTAGGCTTTAAATTAACCCTAAATAAATCTTGGACTTACTGCTATGTGACTTACAGGATATGGAAATTAAAATACATTTTCAAATAGTTTCTTAGTTAAAGCACATATAAAAATAGAGAAAGTCCAGACTCTGTTCTCCACAGCTGTCAAGCTACTTCATGAAGCAAATATGAATATTAATTCCAAATCTAAGAATAGTATATTTCTAACACAAACATCTGACCTAAAATAAGCAGTCTTCATATACTAGATCCCACTATTTGATTCCTTAAGCATATCAGATTTCTATTGAATAAGAATAAAAATCTCGCAAAGGTTCAGTCTTATGGTTGAAATGCAAACACACACATACAAAACGGTAGAGTTTCTAAATATTACCATTTAAGGTCCTATTAACTTTAAGAATTTCATACCTCGGGTCAAACACTAAAAATAATAATTAAAAACCAAAACAAACAAAAACCCCAAAGCAAAAACACACACACCATACCACCACCCCCATCAAGAAAAAGAAACCCTAAACCCAAAATATTTGTCTATGCAAAACTTCTTGCGACAGCATTTAAGTACTTGGCTGAAATCACTACAAGCTTAGTTCATTACTTCTCTCACTTCTACTTTGTTCCTCTTGTGCCATTGCTTTTCTAAAAGTGTATAATTTTGTATACGTACCATTTTTTTCTGAATGTCTTTTTTTCTCATGTACCAGATACTGTATTCACCCTATTTTTCTTTTGTCAATCCCTCGATGCACTATGACTGTGTTCCATCTTCTCTCTTCCTCTTACTATAACCTAAAGCCTGAGCTCAAGAGATGCTAATGTCTTCAAATTCATATTAGTTTTTCCCTTAAACTCTCATTTCTTCTTTGATTTTTTTAATGAAATGTTACGGAAGCATTTTAATGGAGTTCAAGAGCTCAGGCTAACGAGCAGTTATGAACAATTCATAACTACTCTTCCTGAAGACAAACCATAAAAAAAGATTTTCATCAGATTTTCAGTGTTGCGAGTGCCTGAGGATAGCAAAGGACAGTGGGGACATCTAAAAAGGGAATTAACTGTATTCCCTATTATTATAATATTTCTGTCTGCTAATTAAATTCACCCAGGGGTAAAGATCTTCCAAAACCATTGCACCTTAAACTCTTCCATACTTTGTGTAAGCATGATGGACCTTAGAAGCACAAATTCCTTCCTGTGCGTGCCAACACACCCTTGTACACTCATATACTTACTGCAGACTTTATTGTCTATTTGGAAAAAATCTTGTCTTCAAGAGCTGATAACAACCTTTAGAAAAACATTAAAGCAAGAATTCAGGATCCAGGTTTCTATACAGCCTACTTACAATACAGAACAGTGATCCTTTAAGGTTTCTTGTATAAAACAGGGTTGGTTCCTACACTAAATTCACTTCTAAAAGTAAAAATTAATCAAAACAAAATCCATTTTAGAAGATCCCATTTTCTACTCTCTGGATTGCTTTGCTTTTTATATATCCAATGTTTCTGACAACATTTAAAACTTAACAAATTTGAGTGCATTAAAAAGTTCATACAGTTCTTTTTCTCAGTATGCAATGACAGCTGAGTTACATAACAAAATGCAAGGCAGAGAGGGATTTGTAAGAAAGAAAGAAAATTTATAAAATGCTGAAGTACAAGTTTTCCTTTAAATACTCTTTATCAGTATACCTCTGTCAGATTATGGTCCAAGTAGATCCAATTCCCATGTCCTGTTTCCTACAAAATGAATTATAGTGTTGGATCTTCCCTAGATTAATACAGGAAAGAACTCCTTTTAACTGAGCAGAATTTAGCCTTGAATCAAAGGCTCGTACTGTCTTCTTAATTAGCCATTTCTTGAAAGCAGTAAGTATAGATAACATTCAATCAGTCTTATGTCTCAAAAAAAAATATTGAAACTGCAATTATGCTAGAGAACAAAAGCATTTTTATTAAATACAAATCAGTTGAATATAATCAATAATGAGTCATCCATCTCCAGTAAATTCTTCATACTATCACAAACACAGGTGTGAGTACTTTCCCATTCATATTCCCTTTCATTACCGATATTACATTTTTCTTTATATGAAACAGCAGGGAAAAGTCTGTATGGGGGGAGGGGGAAATCAGTCACCGTCTTTTCATTCAATTGAAGTGATGAGAAAAGAAAGACTATTTATCTTAATTAATGTTCATCTGAATCAAATTCCTGCCTCCTGGAAGTAATTCAAAGGTCCTCCAACCTGAAGAAAAAGTTCTTTGTTTTGTTGAAGGATACAAGCAAGCGATAGGAGAGAGTTACATATTTTATTAGCCATATGACCCTTGACACGCAGTCCTTAGACTCAGCTAAGACTGAGAAGGAAAAAAAAAAGATGCCAAACAAACAACAAACAAGGGACAAAGAAAATGGCATATTGATACTCTAGCAGTTTCGGACCTAATCCCAAAGTGAGAGACTAAGACAGATGGATAAAGCAAAGCAGAAGAGTACATATGGCCATTCTGAGAGCAAGTGTAGTATCTGCACTTAGCAATAAACAGAAAGGATTTTGATTCAAAAATCAAAGTGGAGACTTTGGAAGGTATCTAGCCCAGAACTGTGCTTACTCTGCCGTCTAAGAGCTCTCACAGACATAGAGAGAGGTATATATGGGAACTGGGGGAAAGTAAAGAGACCTGGGTCACAGACTTGATTAGTCCTGCAACCACCTCCTGGCTGATGACCAAGTTGAAGTTGAAAAACAGCTTTCACTTGGAGAACTCTCCATAGAAAATTCTGTTTCTGGAATACCTAGTTTTTTTGAAACTGAAAGTGTTGCAATGGTCATGATGTCCCTACCTTCTTAAGATCCAAGTAATTTCCAGTGATGTGTTTATAATAAAAAAATCGGAGGTTTTCTTCGCGTTCTTTCCTTCTTCTGGCTCTTTCTGGTAGACCGTTGTGGGGAGAAAACTTCAATTTGCCTTACTGGAATCTGATGATTTTAGTGCTGTCCTAGGACACCAGAGAGCAGTCAGTGCTCTTGTTCCAGAAATGGCTGAAGCAGGGAGTTTCTGACTTTGCCACATTTCTTGCCTTTTGTATGACTTTGAAGGCAGTCAATTACAAACTACTTCTCTGTTTCCCTAGAAGTGCTCAAATTACCTAAAATCCTTCCTCTACAATATTTTGTTTTAAAAAAGCAAAACATCAGGTAAGTAGAGTCTTGCATCTTGGTATCTTCAGATATCTTTAGATATCTTCTGGGACAAGCTGGAGCCTGGCCTTTGTATTTTACCACATTATTGAGTACCATTTGTAATCTTCTGTCTAGCCACAGCGGATTAAACCTGCCAATTAGTCCTACCCCTCACTTGCCCTTTGGCCACTGTAGAACAGTAGGCTTAAGAAACTCAACATTAAAATATATTGTTAAATGAGTATCATTTATCTTTATTGTAAAAGAACAAGAAAACAGGTTCTTCAGCACTTTGTTCTTTTCTGTAATAGGGTAGGAAACCAGGAGCAACAGGCTCAGGATATTACATAGGATCCGTAGGATTTTTTTATATCCATTTTGGCTTAAGTTCAAGTTGTTGCTTCTTACTATTGCCTCAGTTGCACATCTTCATCACATGCATTCAAGCTGTTCTAGTATCAATACCTCTGTAGCCTTTTAATATCCAGCAATATTCATATTCTCTTGTAGTCTTTAAGCTCTGTTAATTGACTATTTTATTCAGGCTTATGCTTTTAGTATAGTAGTTTAATTTTGAACCAGAGAGAGCATTCTGGAATACAATTATACCTTTTTGATTGTGATTTTTTTGCCTTATGTTACAACAGCAACCATGCAGACAGATCAAAATGAAGTTAGGTATTCATGCCAATGTGTGAAATTATATGCAGGAGTCCTAGGTATGACTAAAATTACCTTTTGATATTTGTTGACTTCTTTCTCCTTTACCACCAGTCAAAAGAACTTGTTGCATTGTGCATTCTAGCTTCTCACATCGCAGTAAGAGTGATAGTAAAATGAATACTGTAAATAAAATATTTTTTCATGGTACTTCAGTAATCTTAAGAAATTCTGAAGTAACATCATAACTACTGTGAAGCAGCATCGGAGGTTTTTGGCAATCCCTGAATGGCAAAGTACCATACTTTATGAATCGTACTGTGTATTATAATAAAGGAGATCAGTTTCTTTATTATAGTTGGAAAAACAAGCAACAAGAGGTTCAAATTCACTCTGCTGCTGGGCTTTGTTATCTCACAACAGAGGTAACAAGCAATAAATTTAAACATAGTCTTTAAGTATGATGTCTTAAAAGCATAAATATTTTCCATTAATTTTTCTGTGAGATTCCACTTTTCTCTCCAGGTTCCAAAAAAGAAAAAAAAAAATCAGTATGATTTCAGGGCAAGAGGACAAGTTGGAACTGGAGTGGCAAGGAATGTGAACAATTCACCAGTAAAAGGACATTTTTCATTATAAAGTTTTTGATGCACCACATATCACAATGCTTAAAATTCAAAGCAGCTCAGACTGTATTCCCTCCAATGTATTTGTTGGTTTTATTTCTCGGGTATGTAATTTACTTGACAGGCAGAGTTTAAATGCCTTAAAATAAACCATTGTACCAAGAAGAGATACAGTGTAGTAACAGAGCTTTAAGTTTTATTGGGCTTTTAAATGCAACCAATTTGTTAGGATGAAATCTTTAGAAATGAACCCTAAAACCTGTAAGTAGAAGAAACCATTTGCATTGCCTTTTTTTTCCTCTCACTGAACCACTCAAGCCTTTTCCATTATTCATATGCAAAGGCTCCTGTAACTTATTATCTGTAGTGTGAAAGACTTGGCCTGCTACTGTGACTGCAGCACCTATGGCTAATCTAACTCTGGGGTGAGCACTGATGAAAACCACAGTCAGCAAAAGATTCTGCTGAATACATCAAAAGAGATTAAAACATTACACTGTCTTTTTATACCTGCCTTTCCCATCCTCTATTTCTTCCTAATATTAGGTAATATAAAATGTTTTGTGTTATGTTTGTTTGTTGTTGTTTTGATTTTTATTTCACAAGTACTTTAGATATAACTCTGTATCTTCCAAACTCTGTGATGAAGGTTGCCCCACTTAAACAAAAGTTGTATAAATACATTTTTAAAATAAACATTGGCACTATTCAAACATGAAATTGACTCTTTTAATTCCGATAAACATCCTAAAATTTTATTCCAAAAGCACTACCAATCTACTATTCTCACATTGAAAATGGTGCATCCCATTCCACATTTCAAATATTCCAACAGGATAAGTTATGTGAAACAGCTGATGAATAAAATAAACATATTACAGTATATTAATTCTGAAACTGCAAAGGACAAATAAAAAAGGCAAATACAGTCAAGGTGATGAAATAAAAAATTTCCATGCCTATTTTGTTATCTCACAACAGAGATACACAAGCAATAAGGTTAAATATCATCCTGGTTAAGTGGCCTATTTTTGGATACCAACTGGACAAAAAGATGGCAGTATCAATTAAATCTTAGATTTCTCTAATATATAATTCATGCTCTAAAGTGTTTTCTTCTCTTTCTTGACTTGCTGAGAAAGGCTGTGTAAATTTTTTCTGTTTGTATTTCAGTTGAATTGACAATGATTGTCAAGGTTACATATTTCTCTTCTATTGATTAAGAGCTTCTATTGATTAAGCAACCACTCAGTTTTATTGCTAGATGAAGTTGTGGGGTTTTGCATGACTTTTTTTTTAATCTTGGAATCTTAATACTTATAGACAACCTTTCCTGAAAGCCTATGTAAGCTCTAAAAACCTAAACAGAAATAACATGAAAAAAATCAATATTTTCAAGTACCAATTAATAACTTATGAAGGAAAAGTCAGCTATTAATTTGTAACACAAACGTGGAAGACATATAGAAATGAACAAAAAAACTGATTATGTGCAAAGGTTTTTGGTCTCTTGTGGGCAAGCCTCTGGATCAAAATAAAAGACCTCAGAGGTAGACTGTGAGTGGAGAAGGTGAACGTGTTGGCCAGTTCCCAACCCTCATTCAAATAAGACTGGCAGCTTCTGCAAAGACTTCTAGTATTTTATGGAAACACTGGTGTAGACCAACTCTAACATTTTACTTCAGTGATCACAGTTCAAGTACACAGTTTCATGAATATATTGAAAATATTGAGAAGAAATAATTACACAGGAAGAAAGAGATGATATTTTAAACTAATAAAGTTTTACTGCAAAGTAATGATCTTAATACAGAGGAATTTTCTTGTAAATATACTTTCTCATGTAAAAAGCTGTCAGACCTATTATGAACTCTAGTTTTAAGTCAGATGAATTAAATGTTCTTTGCCAAGCAAACGGCCCTTCCACTCACAAGCTGTGGAAATCATCTAGAAACAAGTAAGAAAGGGCACTGTTTTCTGGCAGATATCTACAGTTAAAGCACAGACATAATCCAAACTGTTAGTATAGTCTCACTGTCCTTGCCTCCAGAGCAGGCCAAAGCAACACAGAAGTGACAACACCCTGCAATTTGCTGCTTAGGTCTAAGAATGGCAACTTGTATACAAATACATGTTAGGTAATCAAGGCAAAAAGCCCCCAAGATGGAACAGAATATTCTGCTGGCAAGCAAAGACGTGTGCATGTAACGGGGGAGTCACGATACTTAAAATGGTAAGATTTACACTGGCCATATAAGACACAGCATATATGGCCAAGGACAGCAGTCAGAAAGAAATGACCATAAGGCATCCCTTACATATACAGAAAGGGATGACCAACGTTTAATGGAAAAATAAATCTACTGAATTTGAAGAAACTATTTCCTTCGGATTCCATAGACTTTAGATCAGGACCAGATAAAGGAAAATGAAGACCTTTTGTGAGAGGAAGAAACTACAGTTATGTTAATGGATTTATCTCTGCAACATAGGTCTGGATTAATTGCCCCCAACAGTACTTATGACTCGGGTTTTTTTCTTTTGCTAAAAAAATCTTCAAAAAGCTTTTAATTATTCAGCAAGTTCTAGTGTAAACACTAATCTGTAGAATTTAAAACAGGAATTGATGTATTCTCTAAGAAAATATAATCAAGGAAATTTCTCCATCCATTTTGTGGCATAATGTACCATTTCCAGCAACATCCTGTGAAAGCCAGAATTCCTTATCCTGGTGGAACAGCTTTCTAGTGTCCTCACTGAAGTAAGTAAACTCACCAGCATACAGAAATGAACTCCTTATTTCCAGCTAAGCGTACAAAATCCTGTATGAAGTTTAATCCTCTCAACTCATAATCATACAGGCCATAAAACCTAATACATGCTCTATTAGGAGCTCATACTTCTTTTGTTGATCCAGTCTAGCAAGTCTTTCTTGTACTAAGAAGGTGCAAATATGTTCTACATTGTACCTTGCACTTTTCCTTGCCTTGCCTCACACTTGAAGAACTCTACAATTCCTTGGTAACCACAAGATATTGCCACCCATTCTTTTCCTTCTCTCATGTTACCTTCCATCAGTGACTTAATAAAAGACATGTTCAGACCTCAATATTTAAAACTAGTTATGGGTACAGAAAAATACTGCTGCTTCTTAGAAAAACACTTGCAAAGGATGCTTTAGTGAAATCAATGTTGCTTTACAGGACACATAAGAAACCTGAAAATGATCACATCCCAGTCTCCAAACAGAAATAGATGAAGACTTGTTACTTTTTTTTTTTTTTTTTGGTCAGTAATGGTAGTCTACAAGAGCTAAGCAATGCATCATTCATGGAAAAGGAGTTTTTCAAATCAACATGGTACACAGCTTTTTTGAGATATCACCCTTATATCCTATTAATTCTTCTTTAGGAATATGTAGTACTACGCTGGTCTTTAAACAAGAAGTAATCAGACAACTAAAAATGGATACATGAAAGAGTCAATAAATATTTTATTTGAAGAAATCACGTTTTTATTACCAGAGTTCAAATTTCTACGGAACTGATATGTCAAAACCATTTGTAAAATGTGCTCACAAGATATATGCATGCCTGTGCATTCACACTTTGCAGCACTGCTCTCTGCCTTATCAGTGAATGTTAAAATGAAGCAAAATTTAGGGATTACCCAAACTATTACCAGACAGAGGAAGACTTGACTTTTATCCAGTACTAGTCTGAAGTACTGACGTGTACTTTCAAAACTATCTGTACTTTTTAACTTAAAATATACACCTATATCTCTGTATATTATCTATCTGTACAGACAACTAGCGCTTCCTGTCAGAGGACTTGAAGGCAATTAATGTTGATGATCAAAGAATGTTAGTGAGAAAAATACTGGTAGATTCTGAATTTACTGCTGTGTGCATTTAGTTTGTTTTGCAAACTATATAATTTTCTAACTTGAGAGAGCACGTCTCCTAGTCCACTCCCTCAGTGTTGCTAGTTCCAAAACCAGTATCTGTGATGTCAAGAGAATGAGACATTTAGGATGCTGAGATCAATTTCAGATCTAACAAAGTCTGAACTTGATCCTAGCCATCTTTTATAACATAACACAACCTAAGACGGTATCAGTTTGTATATTTCTATGTCACAGAATAAGCTAAAGTTGGAAGGGACCCAAAAATACCGAGTCCAACTCTCTGCCCTGCCCAGCACCATCCCCAAGGGTTACAACATGTGCCCAAGAGTACTGTCCAAACCCTTCTGCCCTTCTCCTTCCCCCAACATGTCCCCATCCCCCACTTCAAGAGAGAAAGGCATTGGTTTGTGCCACATCAGATAGAGAGTAAAGTGTACTACCCATCTTCAAATAAATTTAATGATCCTGTAATATGTTTTTCTTTCCTTCTCATCTCTTCCTCTCAAGAAACAAGCACAGTCCAAAAAACCCCAAAACACTTCAAAAAAGGAGTTAGAAAGTTTGGTCTTTCACAGTTCATCAAACCAATCAAGAGCTGAAGATCATGTACCTGTGATTGAAAATAAGATTTTAACAAGTGGGGAAATTAATAATTCATTTTCAATGTGATCTTTGGACTGGTGTCCCCTGGTTCTTCGCAAATTCACTACTTCAGAAGAATTACTTTGAAGAGATTTCACATGACACAAAGATTCCTTTGTACTTGTCAGAGAGTCAAGGTGGCCTCCCATCAACAATATGGCTTCAGGATGATTTTCTTTCTCCTTTTCAGAGTCCATTTCCCTCTTCTGAATACTGATTAGGACCAATATCTGCTGTGTTCCTGTGACTCTAAACAGAATCAAAAAAATTCAACTTTGTGAAGACAGTGACTGGAAACTGTTTGAGACAGGACTGTGTGAGCTCTCTCAGACTGAAGGGATTTTCTACTTCCTCACAGTCATTTTCACTGCACTGTCCCTCAAAATTGGTATGAATAAGACGCATTTCCACCCTTCCCTGAAACATCTTGTACACACTGCAACAGTTGACAAGAACAACAAGGTACTGATTTTTTATTATAAATCTCTTTTCTTATCATTGCAATATTAGTTGAAAGCAAAGTCAAAATACTATATCATGAAGGGTAAATTATATATATGAAATTACATAGTTTAAAAAAGTGAAGTTCTTGGCCATTAAGACATATTGACATTTCAAAATATGCCCTTGACATGTTTCTGTATAGTTCCTGTGAGAGCATCAATTGCTTTTTTCCAAAGGAAATATACTTTGGCAAGTATTTCTTCCGCTGATTTTTAAAAAGATATATCTGATTTTCAGAACAGTACAAAAGGTCTTCTAGGAACCCAGAATTACTTTTCTTATCAAGTTTACGATGTTTTATGCTTATCACTATCAGAATGATAATATTTAGAACAGGCTGTAATGCCTATATTTTCTATTTAGGACAAGAGCAAGATTTGGGGTCAGAACATCTGGAGGAAAGGCAGGCTTTTCCTTTGCACGGAAAAGCTTTCCAATATTCCCATCATATGGCCCAATATAAGGAGGAAAGGAACACAGATTTTTTTTTTTTTTTTTTTTTT
>VZTE01004406.1:2596010-2610962 GCA_013397775.1 Eulacestoma nigropectus
TGGCCCAAAAAAAGGAGGAAAAGAACCAAAATTTTTTTTTTTTTTTTTTTTTCCCTCCCTGGGCACTGATTTAAGGGATTTATGTAGCATAGCAAAGAAAGATTTAACTAAGAAAGCACCCATCTATCCTGGGACGGGTATTTACTTTTCTTTAAAACTGGAAATGCTCTTAAATTTTTGGAAAAGTGAGCTCACAGAAATCAAAAGGAAGATGACTCTATGTTTAGTAGGCATTAGAATATCTGACTGGGGAAAGAACCAGGAATCTCTCTGTAGAACAGGCATCTTCCTTCATTACTGCGCTCTTGTTAGTATCAGAGAGAGCTTACGCTGAAAAGCTAGCTACTGAAAGGGAGCAAAAACTATTAAGGCTCAACAGACCAAGCTTCATCGATATTTTTATGTATTAGACAGGATTTCAAAATAAAATAATTTTGATTATTAAGCAAGTACAATCCCACACTACGGCAAGACAGAATCCACATTAGTTGAACCTTTTAAGGATAGTTTGGAACAAATAACAGTATAAATAAAAATACCTGTACTCCTACACACATTTCATATAAGACCTTGAAATGAAAACAGCTAAGAGACCATAAGAGCAGGCATTCTTCATACTGAGAATCTGTATAAATTGAAAGCACAGCTTAATACAAAGCTGAATGTTACCAGAAATGAAGTAAGATCAGATTCACTCTACAAGTATAAAATTAAGCATAAATATTTTCAGAGATTTTCAATTCTCTCAACAGAAAAGAAACTTCAATTCTAATATAGTCAAATTATTGCAAGTTATCTTACTAAAGAGAAATTCGTCCAGGCAATCACTTCTACCTCAAACTCTAATGGTATATAGGATTAGCAATATGATACTGAATTCAAAATATCCTTCACTCTGATAACTTCCATCCATTTCCAGGGTTATATAAAGAGGAGAAGACAACAATTAGGGAAGGCACAGAGAAAGTGGGGTGTTAGTGCTAAGTCTCCAAAGGACTATCAATAAGTGTAATTTTGCTATTTATTTTCTGCACAAAATAAATACTCCCCTCTGTCCCCAACAGATAATTCTGCAGTGTCAGCAATGAAGAGAGAAGCAGAATCTCTTGGTTCTCCTTCAGTCAGTATTCTTTACTACACACTACATTTTCCTAAAACAAAAAAAAACCCAACCAAGCAAACAAAAACTACAAAAATCCCTCAGAAAAACCCCACAAATACAAGCAAAAACAAACACCCTCTCCCCCCTCCCCCCACCCGCAAAAAGGCCTGCAAAGACAAGTATTAAAATAAAAGTCCCTGGTTTTGAAAATACCATATCACACAGGCATATGGACATTTGTTTCTTCCACAGCACATTTTGGGAAGGTAATCAAAAGAAATCAATTCAGTTTTACAATTCACAGAAACTGTTACTATGTAACAGTACAAAATGAACTGTCCAGCATCTTACACACATCTTCAACGAGCACATCTGAGTGAGACCACGTATCAGCCTCTGAAATGGAACTGGTTAGACAGTGTTTGTTCCTCTAGTCACTAAAGGGCTACAGACCTATTTCCACATCAGTAAATTCAGTGGGAGCTTACTTGCTGACACAAAAAACTCAAAACTGGGACTAGCAGGCACACTGTAGACTACAGTGTGACTCTAGGCAGAGTTGAGATACACAGATAGTATTTTAGCTACTGGTCTTACTATTCAAGAGATGTTTATATCAGGAGACACTCTAGTCCAGAAAGACATGTCGATATCAATTGCTCTCTCCTGTTTCCTTTTTCTCAGGGTAGACTTTGTTGTTTTAAAAAGCACTCTTGCTAATTTACCATTCACTCCATCCAACCTCAAGCCAATCTGTCCAGGAAGCAGGACAAGAGGCAGAAAAATAAGTATTAGAAATGGGCCCAAGTTGGAATGATTCAAATTATGGTGTGATATGGTGAGTTGAGACGCTGGGTACACGAGGACTTGGGAGGTTGGTATGAACCTGTTGTGAAAAAGAACTGCAGGATCTACATTAAGCTGGGTGTATGGATGTGAATGTTGGGTAAACTCAGATTCTGGAACTTTAGTTCATGGTTTTTGTTAGTTTGAGGTATTATTCCAACACAAGAGCCATCCTGCAGGTGTAAGAACACTGGAATTTATCTAGGTCCTATGAAAGCAAGGCACACTTCAGTTGGCCCAGGGGTTTCTGTGTTCTTGAAGATCTTTAATGGGCAATTTCTGCTTTTCAAATCTGTCCCCTGTATTTCATGTCTCCAGAGATATCTCATGCCCTGAAGAAGCATAACAACTACTCTGCTATTTTGTTTTTTTAGGATTTTTTTCTTACTTTCCTCCAGACGAAAGTTAATTGCATCCAAATGTACTGTCATATAAAATTACCCAAATTAAGTAATACAACTATTAAGGAAAAAGTGATCCAGCTGTAATGCAAATGGAAGAAAATCTGCCCTTCAGCCAAATGAAAAGGTTTTGTCTCTTCTCTGTGTTGATATCTAAAATGACCCCAAAAGTCACTCATTCTAAAGTAAAAGGTACAAGTTAAGGAGTGGACATGTGATGTGAGATGATCCACATCTGGGCTATCAAAGCCAGAGTCATGGGCTCACATCCTAGGAGAAAGAATGCAGGCAGTGCTACGCTGCTCCGTTACAGAGGATGGAATGTTATGTTAAGTGAAAGGCATTGTTAATTTTTTCTGCAAGCAGAACATAAAGGCTGAATGAAACAACAGCTCATGAAGCTGTGAGGCGCTTGCCTTCAGTCAGGCTGTGTCTTTTGTCAAGGTCTGTCTCTGCCCTGGTGTTATTATTCTGTGTGTCATTCTCCTCAGTGCAGCCTTCCCCTCTTGTTTCTGAGGCTGTAGAACAGAAGGTTCAGCATGAGGATCATCGGCGTATAGACTTTGCATTCATCCACCGAGAAATGAGAGCATGTAGATAAAGACAAATGGTCCTGAAGAACAGGCTGATCATGGTCAGGTGGGAAGAACACGTGCTGAAAGTTTTCAGCCAGCCATCAACAGAGCAAATGACAGCAAGGTTGATTATGAGCAGCTGATGACTAAGTTTAGGAGATGAAGACGATGGTGCTCAGAACGTTGAGCACGAAGGACAGGGTGAAAAGCACTAGCTTGCTACTGAGAGCCTAAGCAGGACCAAAAGATCCCTGTGGGGATACTACAGACGAAGTGGCAGATCATGCTGGTGGCATGTTCTCCAACACTGCTCATTTCCATGCACACAGGGCTCCACTGAAAGCAGAGTCCCTGATCACCACTCCTAGGGCTTTCTAATCTTGCTGCTCCTCAGAATGCTCCTGGCTGCAGCACCAGTGCCCATAAACAACAGAAGTGGTTAATGGTTCCTCTGAGAAGTTTGAGGACTCTGCTTAAACATAACTTTTGAAATCAAACACTGAACTCACTTTTTAGCACTTAGGTTTTGCGCCTAACACACAGTAAGTATGAAAATTGTAACTGCACTTCTCGGAACATGCAAGTTTTCCTCAAAGTTCATTAAAAACCCCAAAACTGGTTTTCACTGCTATTATTCTGAATCACCCTTTGGTGTTTTATGTTCTTTGCTCAACATTCTTTCCATCACTGTGAGGAGATGGGTAGTCACTAAATAGTCAGAGGTTGCATGGGTCTTTGAGCAACCTGGTCGAGTGGAAGGTGTCCCTGCCATAGCATGGGGTTGAAACTAGATGACCCTAAAGGTCCTTTCTAATCCAAGCTGTTCTATAACTGTATGAAAGCTTTTTGAAGAGTACTGATAACATGGGTTAGGGAAGAATCTTCACTACAATTTTCTAACAGTTGTTTTCCAACAAATAAGTGATAGCATATCCACAGTATGCTGTTGCACCATGGTCAATCAAGCACCCCGCTAAAAAGCAGAGGATAACTGTGAATTCATACAGCTAGCAGTAGATTTTCACCAAATAAATTTAGTCCATGTTGGTATTTTTTCAGAAGATGGCAAATAATATCTTCTGTTGGCAAACATAAGCAAAATATAAATAATATCTATGTTCAAGAATTATTCTTAAATATGCTTTTTTAAATTCCTCACATAGTTTTCATTACAAGTGTACATTAATAAAATGTAATTATACTCCAGGAGAAGTATAGAGTTATCCTGATGGATCACCGATAAGGTTAGGAAAGCCCAGTCTGATCTGGAGTCAATACTGGCAAGTAATGCAAAGGGCAATAAGGATTCTAGAAAGGCATAAACAGCCAAAGGAAGGGCATGGAAGAGACTGAGACACACAATGTCTTATCCGCCTGTCTCTGCTAGTAAAATCATCTTGCAGGAATCCCAGGCCCCGGAGACTAGAGGGAAGGTATGGAACATTCTGCGAATGTAATTTATCCCCAGAGAAATGTATCCTAAATCATTGTGTGAGAAGAAGTCCTTTGAAAAACTCAATACCACTTTGTTTTCACTTTAGGCATTTTGAAAGAGTGACATCTAATGCCTCTCTTGTAACTCAATTATTTAATCACTTAATTTAAAAGTTTATTTGTTGCATTAATCTTCACTAGTCAGGAAAAGAATCCTGTTTGTCAGTAGGAAAAATATCTAAAAGGCTCTCTAGGTGCAAATCAGAGGTTAAAAAAATGGGTGCATTTTATTAGAATGCTTTGTATTTAGCTTAAGTAAACTGGAAATGGAGAGAACAGAAATGTGAATGATTCTAACACAACTACTAGAGGCAACACCCACTCAATGCCATTGAAAAGCGGATGCAGAATGCTCAAGGAACTTCTCCACAGACCTCAGTTAACCTGCAAGACACCACAATGGGATACATATGGAGAGAAGTTCCGGAAAGCAGTAACCCTCAAAAAAGGGTTAGAGATTTTATGTGTAATGAAAACATCTATACCTGTGATTTAAGATGTATATATTAATCATAAGAGAAAGCTCCTTGAAAGGGAACATTATGTCCTTGAGAAGGTAGTTGTATAATTTTCAGTATCAAATGAAATAATTTTCTTTGAAACAGTTACTACTCCTATTCTAAGCAAAGAAGGATAGTCGTACACTCAATGTGGCTTATTCCCCTAATTGATAGGATTCATCTGGATTTACAGCTACAAGAGGGAAATAGCTTGTCTAGTGTAGAGAACAGAACTATAACTATGGATTTATCAATTAATGTAACTGAAAAGGATTATAAGTGTCAATATAAGATAATGGTAGCAGCAGCACCTTCTCTTCCAGTATCAGTCCTCTAAGTTATCTTACAAATATATCGTACATTAGTGCAAAATAAAATCTGTGAGGGCTTTGTTAGCTTTAACAGTTAAATTAAATTTGCACTTAGAGATGCCCCGTCTGAAGTATGAAGGAAACACTTAAAGTTAGAAGCTTACATATAGCATTTCCCTAAAGAATTCCTACACCAATGATGTAGAAAATGAAGCATGGGTAAGTGCATATTAAACATTTCTTTTTCAGTTTCCCCTTTCTTTCTTCAGATAGAATCAGACACAATAGCCAGAGCCTATCTGAACACATTTTACCAAAGGGAATCCAGCAAGCTACATTTCTCAGCTTCAGTATAAGAACACTTTGGGGAAGGTAATCAACCAGTAAGTTATTGCAGGACATTGGCTAGGATGAGCTGGAATTTCTAGTCATTTCTGAAGAAGGGAGGCATGCAAAGGGAAAAAAAAAACTTAAATCTAAGACTCAGCTGAAAAGTGTTTGGGCAATTTTGATTCACGGCAACATTTAAAAGCATTTTCATTCTATGATGGAATGAAAAGTAATGGCTAGACTTTGCATGTTAACGTGGAAACATTCACTGTCCTCAAGTAGGCAGACAGAAGTCAAAGCCTGGGGAAGCTTGAGCTCTTGCCCCCCACATCCTTCTCAGTCTCTGGTTCTGAGAGGGGAATGGGGGGATCCCTTACAGGAAAACACTGATTTACTAGATCATGTAAATCATGTTTAAAAAAGAAAAAAGTTCAAAGTTGTTAAGTTCATAAATGAAGAACAAAGTAACTATAATAGAAAATTAAAGATAATTTACATCTAATCACAGTAAATTTATCTAAGTAGATATTATAGGAACATATGACCAGCTTTATCTAGTAGCAGAGAAGTGTGAATAAAACAGGATGGATTTTTTTCCCCCTTGAAGTGTGCTGTAAATAAGCAGCAGCATTCCCACAGCTGAGAGAAGAATTGAGCATGAATTATTTATACTGCCTGGAATAGATTTAGATTCTTTCAGACATTCTGTGAGTTTTGCAGTCAAGATGCAGTCTTTCAATAATTCAAATGTCATCACAAAAGAATAAGAAGTCGTGTTTGGAAACATCATAGTAAATAAGTTTGAAGTGTTGAAAATATACAATGCAAGGACAAAATAAAGTTATTGTTTAGTTGGCATTTGAATTAAATTGTTTATATTATTAGGTTGACTATGAGCTACAAAATAAGGGATTTTAAAACAATGTTGTCCTGTGGAGAAGTAGGATGAGCTAGAAACATTTATGAGTATCAGACAGAGATGTCCTGAATGTAAATGCTAATACTGAAAGAGAGAATAAAGCCAACTAACATCACTGAATTTATGCAGATCACATTTTTTATTTTAATTTTAACCAAATCAAGAGACTGTTTTGAAGTTAGATGTTGTTTTTCACAGCTCAGAAAGGTTAAGTATTAAATGGTTTCTGTAAAGTCTGAGTATATGAAATTATTTCATGATTTTATCCAGTAAATAGTAATATTTTTTTGCTAACGTGGTACTTCCTGATCACACTTTCCTATTTCCAGTAATTCTCAGTCTTCCCTCAACAAGTATGACTTTGAGGTAAAAGTGTACCATATTTTCCATAAAAGGAACTTCAACTAGCTTAGTTTAAACTGTTCTTACTCGCTAAAGATGACTCCCGTCTCAGGGAAAAGGAAACAAGATCCCTCTAAACAATGAAGATGAGAACTCATCGACAAAGCAGATAAAGATGTCCTCTCTGTCCAGTATTGCCTAGGACCCTTTCTTTCAGTTCTATTTTCTAGTGTCGATACTTTCAGTGGCTCTCTTGGTTGAATTCTGAGTCCTCTTGAACCCTTATAAAAGTTTCATTTCTTCTGCCCTGTAGCAGCTTAGCTCTTGGTCTGCCCAGAAGGCTGCTTCCCTGTCTGCACTGCTCCTGCGGTTGCCTGTTCGCTCTATCCCCCTCTGCACGCTCAAATCCACACTTTGGGAATTTCCCAATCTTAGTACTCATAGCCAAGAGCCTCCTTCTAAAAGACCCAGAGTCAAAGCTGGAGAAAAGCAAAAGCAGCTTCATTCATTCTAAAGGTACAGTTACTACTTTTCAAAACTAACAAAAAACCATGCAGTAGCCCATGGAACAAGGCAACGAGTCATCCATTTGCTACACATGCACTTTTACAATCACATTTAATGACAATTGACCTTTATATTTTTCTGTAATATATCTATCTATCTATATATCTATGTATGGCAATAGGAACTTTGGAAAGAACCAAACTGCACTACTCCACAGAAAGAGGAACAGTCCAACCAGGCATCGCATTCCATCCTCCCCTTCCAGTTAGCAGGACTGGGGCCTTTGTCATGGATCCATGACACAAATAGATCACTGCTGAAATGATGGTCAAGATCATATTTTATCCTCACAGGGCAGAATAAGGAAGTTTGTCTTTTGTATTTGATCCATTCATACCTAAATGATATCCTTGCTTCCTTCACTCTTGTACTTCATTTAGGTGGCTGATGCGGTAAAAGTTTTTCAGTCTCAGTGGTAATGCAATACTTCCAAGTGGTAGACACAGAGTGGGCATATTATAGTCATTGTTTTCACCTCTGCCTCAGGCATCATTAAAAGGAGTGAACATCTGCTGGGTTCCAAAAATAGTAATTCTTAAAAGCCCCTGTCTCACAAGACTACAGAATGTCTAAAAGGTTTTTAGAGAGATTCGGCTGACAGCACCAGTCACAGCAGTGTTTTATCTGATCAGAGACCCTTGATTCCTGTTTTGCTATACTGGTAAGAGGTGGGAGGAGAATCTGATTCAAAACTAGCCTGCCAACAGAACTGCCTCCAAGCAGTGAGTTACACACACAAACACACACCCCCACATTTTCACAAATAAAGGCTAGAAAACACAGTCCATTCCTCACCTAAACTGTTAGTCGTGTCCATTTTTTCCTCAGCTGAGAATATGCCTTAGTAAGTCCTGAGCTAAAGGACTCTTGAGTGCCACACAAAGCTGAATGTACAGGGAAGGGAACTAAACTGTGGCAGTTAAAAGCAGGCACATCCTGTGTCAGATTTGTTTGCTTTGGGTAATCTTTCTGTCCTTGCACACCAAGGTCCTTTGAGCTTCATGTGTGGGTTTTTTTCCCCGATCTATTTTTTCCTCCTGAAATAAATGGGCTTCCACTGATGTAACTGTGATAAGAGCAAAATCTACAAAACATGTAGCAATTTCAACCCAGTAGTTGGGGTTTTTTTTCCTTTACTGATAAAAGTAAATTGAAATATATTAAAATAAATTATCACACAGTCCTCAGGTATAGGGAGTGCTAAATGGGAACATTAACTGAATACTGACAGCTTGAGAAAATATTCATTACATGGTGTCACAAGTTTCTGTAGCACAGTAATGGAAAGATACATGCTAATAATATCCTAAGGTCCTTGTAACCTCCTGCTGGTATGGGGCAGATTTCATCACCAGATGCAGAGAGCAGTTTACTAGAAGACTATGCCTTAATACAGAAATAACACAGTGTAGCGGGTCTGGTCCACTAACCGGGCAGAAACACCAATTTAGTGTAATGGTTTGATCACATCTATTTTACTCTGTGAGATAAGGATTAGAAGAAATAGCAAGGCAGGCTCAAAACTTTAAAGAATATACAGAAGTTTATTACTAACAGAGTTAGAAGAAACAAGAAATAATAAGTTAAAGCAAAAACCTCTCCCTCTTCCCTCTAGCACTCCTGCCTCCTTTTACCACCTTGCACAAAGGGTAACAATTTTGGTCAGTGTTGCAGTCCTTAAAAGTCTCTTTCTTATGCTTAGGGAAAAGGGTTCCCTTCTGCTATGCTGTGGAAATGCTTCACAACTCAGTAGGCCACTCGGAAATTATCTACTGAAGTGAAATATCTCTCCCATGAAAATTCCACAGTATATTCATACTGCAATCATGGGCCATCACATGGGGTTACAAGTCTTTTTAAAGATGAATCTTCCAGCCTAAACACAAAGGCTCTCTGCTTCCAGTCTCTTTTAAACTTTAATTATTCTAGCTTAAACACAAAGGCTCTCTGCTTCTTCACAAATCTCTAAAAGCTGCTTCACAACTACATGGCCTGGCATAGGCATCTTCTTACATCTTCACAGGCTGCAACATAAATTCTCACAGGCATGGATTTTCATCTCCCCATACTTCAAGATGATTTAAAGAGCTCTTCCACAGCTGCTAGAAGAGTTTTAAGTTTCGCGCCGGAGCGCCTCCACCCTCTTTTCCCGTCGCCATTTTTAGCATCGTCCCACGTGACTTTCTCTTTCTTCCTGACCGTGCAGCCGCCGTGTTCTTCTCCCTCACGGGCTGCGCTGATGTTCTCTTCAGTTTAGTGTGAGCTGCGCTGGCTGCAGAGAGCTCTGCCTGCTCCCGCCGGGTCTGCATGGGGCCTCGTGGAGGGAGAAAGGGAACCCTCCAGTCTCTAGAAGCCAAGCCGGATGAATTCAGCTGTGTGGCAGTCCATGGGTGGTTTAGCTGCCCGCAGCTCCAGAAGAATGGGGAGGGGGGCAGGAGCCTGGCAGGAGCCTGGCCCGGGCCCACAGGCCCCTCCTTTTCTCCGTCAGGAGACTTGGAACAAAAGGAACTTCCCGCCCCTGCACAGGGTTTAACTATACAAAAATTGTAAAAGCGCGTTGGCTTAAAACTTGTCAATCAAGTCAGTTTCAACCCATTACACACAGCAAGATGACTGCTTTTTTCCAGGAAAAATTTGCTTTTTAAGTCTGGAGCAAAAGAGAAATTACAGAAAGGGTACACACAACTACTCCAACACAGAGGAACAAGTGACATCTCAAGTTTTCCCAGAGACAGCAATTTCTTTCAACACCAAAAGCTTCTTGAAAAAAGTAATGCAGTCTGAGCAATATGTGCAGCGTTCCTCTTCCTGTCTTCTCATATGCTGATATATGCCACTCCTCTAAACGTATACATTTAAATGTGGTCAGGTACCAATAAAGGCATCTTCCTGCATCAGAAAACCATCAGGATTTTGCTTAAAATATAAGGCCCACGAGAATGCACCACACAATATCCTTTTAGGACAACCCCCAATTCTGATTTTTGCAAAGTCTAAAATGTTTAAATCTCATCACCTCCTCTGGCTGACCATAATTCCAGGCTCCTTCTGCTTTTATGGATGACATGTGGGACTATAATCCTAAAAGTATTTTTCTAACCTAAGTGATTCTATGTTTTTTTGCCAAAATCTTAAATTTTACAGCTTTAAAGTAATTTTCCCTCAAGGAAACAGATTCAGGAAAAACAACAACAACACAAAAAGCCACCAAAACAATAAAACCCAAAAGTTACCTGAAACTGGTTTTTGAATTTTTGAATTTTTTGAAACTGTTTTGAGGCACACCTCACTAAATATAAACTTTAAAGATGAAGTATTTGATGCTTGACACCTTTGTTACTTAAAAAAAAGTTGGCATACAACTTATTTTGCTGCTGTTATTTGTGATTCCTTTCATTATTTCTGTGTGCCCAAGATATTTAAAGAAAGAACAGAGCCATGATCATCCCAAAAATAATGTGGCTACTGTTAAGTGGGTAAAAGGTTTCCAGAAGTATGCTTATTTTAGCATTAGAAATGCTCTCCTCTGTGATAAATTAATAGTGGTTACTTACAGGTCCAATTTCATAAAAGGATAGGCACCATTTCATCCATTTTCACTTCCCCTAAAGGATGAGTGTAGGAAGAAAGTGGGGGAAAGACAAAAACATGTAATAGAAGGTAACAACAAAGACCAAGACTGAGAGGTTGGGTTTGAAGGGTACTCCAAAATATTGAAATGCACAGTAAAAATCCTAATGTTACAAGTGCAAACATAAGCATTTCTGCAGCACTCAGTGTAAGTACATTCCTATATGCTGATCAAGAACATGAATCCTTTTGTCAAAAGCCTTACTGAGGCTCTGTAGGCAGTTATTTAATTTTCAACAAAATTTGCTAAGAGAAGCATTTCTGTATTATTTTTGTAGTTCTTATTTTTGTTCTGTTGAATATTTGCATGGAAACAAGTTCTTTTTCTTAGAAGCTTATTCTTTACCTGGAGCCATAACATTTCCTCTGAAAAAAGACAATGATATCACAGAGGCAAAGCAAAAGTGGTTATTTTGTTTAAAAACAGGTGATTACAGGGTTGTTCCAAAAGTCAGAAACAGGAGGTACGTCAATGATTGTTTTAGAATGGAGCTTCCCATGTCCTAATTTTCTTTAAAATAAAAGACGGATTGGAATGTTAGAATTCTTTCCTTTGCTCTGTATATACACCTTACCTGTAGTGTTACCCACTGTATAGCCTGTGTAATTCCTACAGATTTATGAGGCAGGGAAGGCCTTCTATCCGTGTTACAGAAAATAACCCCTTCTGAATATGACTTCAATATTCAGACCCTTCTGAATATTATCTGCCTGTAACAGGAGCACAGACTGAACAGCTGTTGTCCATTTCTTCAGAGTTACTCAGGAGAATCAGCAACTGAGTGGTGAGCAAAGAGCAACATAACCATCACTTCCATGTAAATTAGACTGAGACTAAACAGTACAATCATGACAAATAACAAAATAAATCACAGAGACAAGGAAAATAATATTGCTGGACTTTCAAAACTCCATTTGTTTAAAAGCAAATGTTCATGAAATAACTATTAGAATAGGGAAGAATCATGTTTAAAGTCAGACTGGTTCACAATTATTTTTTTTAGCCTCTCCAAAGCAAAAGAGAACAGTTGCAGTAGCCATGTTTAAGAGGGCTAGGACAAGAGCTGGAGAATAAAGGAAATGGAAACTAGTGAAAACTGCTACATCAATAAAATTGTAATGATATGGTTCTAGAACAAAGAAGGCTGAAAGAACCATGCATACAACCTCCACAGGGCAAGAGATTTCATCTAGGTCAGAAGAAGAAAGCAAACTTCAAGATTTAAGCAGACACCTTAGAATCACTGAGGTTTTAATTATAATCTGTACTTTGTTCCAGAAAAGTAGCATTGTAAGGCTCTAAAGAATTCCTTTTATGAACAAAACCTGGAGATCAAGCCATGTTTTTAATCTTAGTACATCACATCCAGCACAACATCAGGCTAATAAAGGCACCTTGAATATATAAACACAAACAATTTGGCAAGTAGGGCAAAAATTCAAAACTAGGCTTATTTTATAGTCTATTCATATGTTTAAATCAAAGATGTGGCTTGGCATGGTAATAAACTCATATTCAGAAAAGATCAAATCCGGAGGGTGCTGGAAAATTCAGATTAGGTTATTCCTACACCTATCTGGAAATATTCAGAGCAAAGAGAATCTTAGCAGGAAAATCCTATGGAAAATTGCATCCTCTCTTCTGAAAGAGTCACCCTTTTTGAAGTATTTCAAGATTATGCTCCACCTCCTCTTTTTTTCTTTTTCTTCTCCACATTCTTACAACAAGCCATTAGGCAATTAAAAACTAACAAACAAACAAACCAACAAAAAAAACCAACCAGAAAAAAAAACCCAAACAAAACCAAACAAAACAGAATTAATCAAAATTCGGAAGTTGTCTTGGTTGAGAGCAAGTGTGGAGCTGAGCACTGTGTGGGCATGGCCGAGTTGTTGTTCTATACCATGCACCTTATCAGCAGGAAGGGGTAGTTTCAGGGGGAAAAACCAGCTTCCACTCCAGAATTATGAGATTTTATTTGGAGATAAATTTCTGGCTGGTGTTAAAACCAGCACAGAAGTGAATCTCTTCTGTCCCCTGAAGCCAATATACTTAAAATGTAACAACTTACCTTTCTGGTGAATCAACCTTAATGAGCAAAATAACAATCAAACCAAAAATTTAAAGCATCAGGTGCCTGAGCCCCTTCTCCAATATCGCCAAGTTATATTCAGCCTTCTTACATGAATGGTAACAGTCTCTACATCATCTAGATATGTCATCTTCATCTTCTTTCTAACAAGAATGTGGAATAAAGTACAATGCCTTATCTTTATGGAGGGCTATGTCTGTGTATGAGGAGAAAATATAGTGAGCAGTAACATAAAAGAATTGTGAAAACATAAACTTAGTGTTTCTTATTGTACTGCAAGTTGTGAGAGGTGGATAAACAAGAGCTAAATGGGATCCAATCCCATTTCCTACACTGCAGGGAAGTTTGCAGGCAGCATAAGATAAATTGCCCTAGTCATAGGTCATCTTTAATGTTTATAGAGCACTTTCCTTGTGAATGATCACAGAGTGAATCATGAATGTTATAAACAAATTACATTAACATTCACAGTGGCTTGTACTTGACAGAAATACCAATAAAAGGAATTCAGTATGCAAGTAATACATACAGTTTCTTGGCTAAATAATTTTGCTTTCATAGACTGAAAAATTACTTTACAAAATCATAAATGGCCAAAATTTTATCATTCACTACCATCTCAAATAGAAGTTAGTATCAATCCAAAAGAATCCCTGGCTCCTGGCCAAGAGTCACTATTTCTTTCCTTCTCAGCCTTCAGCAGAAGTTTGCTGTCCAGCTTAATCACCAGATACAAACCTTGAATTACTAGTGTTTTTTTAAATATCCTGGTTATTCATATTGGAATTTTCAGCTAGTTACTACTAGGCAAGTTGGGATTTGTGTTTTGCTGTTTCATTTGTTGTTTTGTTGTTGTGTAGCATTGTGTGTTGTGTCATATGTGTTTCCCCTCTCACCGCCCCCAGCTGCACAAACTTTTACCATAGAACTATCACACAGATACACCAGACAACATTGACTTGGGGGTGTGGGGTGCACGATATGGTGTAAGGCACACTTTTGGGAGAAATGCATTTGCTCTCTATCCCTTCCTTCTTCAAATAAAGTTTACAGACTTAGAATCATTCTGCTGGATTCTGACCAAGTGCAAAGGGACTGTAGCCTGGGTTCAGTGTACTCTCACGTAAATTCCCACCGTCTTCTTTCATGCATGCCAAGAAACCCAGCCATGAAAATTGAAGCCATATTCTGACTCATCCAGTTTCCTGAAGGGCAGGTGTCTCAATGAATCAGTCTGTATTTTCAAGACCAACAAACCTGGCGAGTGATTCAAGCTAGTGGGTTTTATATTTTCCTAGTCCTCGTACATTCAGTGCCGTTAAGCCTTGCTACATCTGTTATCCTTTTCACATCCCCAGTAATGATCTGTTCCAAGAGCCTTTGCAGACCAATTGACCATATACAGACACGTGTCCAAGTTCATTAATTAAATTCTACATTTCATAAAAGCAGCTCCATTTCATGTTGCAGCTTGGATACCACATTCTCATTGAAATAGATTTCTGTTATTGAAAGAGAGATCACTGTCACAAAAAAAATTTTTGTTAGGAGAACTACTGTTGAAGAATGAAATTTGTGCTTTAAATCATGTAATTTCCAGCACAACTCCTGAGTTTAGTGTGCAACCACACAAGAGAAGGGAAAACTAGAGCAAATGTTCTCCTATGCCATTCCTGTCAGAGGTATAAAGGACATGCTCTTGCTTAACAGGCTTTATATTATACTAAGACACTGTTAAATGCCCTTCTACAAAAAAAAGCAAAAGTCAGCTTTAGCAGATTTTTGTCATTTGTAGTGCTTTAAGCATATTCTTGCTTAAAGCGAAAAAAAAAGATTAAAAAC
>VZTE01004406.1:2612847-2647929 GCA_013397775.1 Eulacestoma nigropectus
ATGACGCAAAAGCAAAAAAAAAAGAAACCCCACAACAACACTGCTACAAGTATACAAACATATATGAAATAAGCAGTAGAGCCCTCCTGTTTCTGTTTCTTACCTTTCGTAACCACTTTGAGGATGCAGTCCAAGTTCTCATGAGCAGTTATCTCTGATTTCTTCTCCAAGCCACAAAGGCACTCCTGCTAGCTTTAGAAGACTTTATAGTTTCTGATCTATTTTTCACTTCCTTTAAAGGAAAAAAAAAAAAAGTCTTATTGTTAAGAGATTTATTAATGAATTAGTAACTCAAAACTTCGAATTTGAAATAGCAAAAAATCCCCAAACAACAAAATATCAAAACCATAGAGACTGAACATTCAATCTTGGATACATGGACAACTCCTTACGTGCGACATACTAAGTTTAAAGAGCATAATAACATCCCACTAGGTACAAAAAAGCCCCTGTCCTTTCACGTCCCTAGGTCTTATCCCACTAAAAAGGCAGCAGGATAAAGTCCCCCTATTTACATTGGAACATGAACCTAATTAAATTCAAACACAAAAAAAATTCAGTAACAAAAAGGCAGTTTAAGCAGTAGGCAACTGAAAAACGCTGTGCAACTCTCAAATGCTTTATGGTTGCTGTAACAGTGCTAAGAACTACCTGACACCTGACAGCTGACAGTCATCTGAGGTTTTTTGGAGTTATCAGGACAGCTGGTCAGCAGGGAGGATACTAAGCTGGTGCTAACAATCCGGAGATCAATGGATCACTCTTTTAAGACCCAAGGAAATCTTCATAAGACCACCAGTCTAGCAGATAAAGATCCTGCAAGTTTATTTGTTTAATTTTAACAAGGATCCAGAAACAGATGTATACTGACTTTTCCTAAGTATTTTAGGATACTTCTGTAAAAACTGAATTTATTCATAGTTACACCAATTCCCTTTTACTCCTATTTTATAGTTACACCAAAGGGAACCAACATCTTGAAGTAATTCAGTAAAAGAAATTCAGTAAAACAGGGTAGGCAATGTATGGACTTTATGAATTAGATTACTAAACAGCTGCAGGTGCTCCTGTCCAGGAGTTTCAGATTAACAGCAAGGAAATCAGATGTGTTACTTATTTAGGGTTTCTGGAATCCACTTTCCATAATGATATTTGAAAACTAGAATACTAAAAGTACCATTGATCATTATTGCTCTCAATAACAGTGTTCTGAGCTTCTCATGTAGCTTAGTGGGTGGGGTTTTAAGGCCTTTTTTCTCTACTGCCAGTGTCACAGTTGCACCCTGTAAACAGTGAGCTGTTGTTAAAAATACCATTATCAGAAGGACTTTATGTAGTATGATAAGCTATGATATTCGTATCTTTTCTATATGAAAGTAGCCATCAAATTACAAGGACAACAGAATACAAATGCATTAGGATATTCATGAATTACATTTTCCATAAAAAAGCCCCATTGTTCCTATAGAAATCAGTATACCTAAGCATGTGAAAAACAATGTAAGATTTTGAAAATGAGAGTAAGCAAAAACAACAAATTTTTTGTAAAAACTAAGAATTAATTTTAATCCACAGGTTCATTCCAGTGAAGATTGGAGACTTTTAACAAGTCACCCATGCAGGCTCAACAAGCCAATATAGCTTACTGACTAGTTAAAGAATCAGGTCATGAATGTAATCAAGGTCTACCTGTAAAAGTGTGATATGATAGCAGACCAGCCAGCTATTCTAGTCATGGACAGATGACAAATGATAGCATAGGAAATAGTCAAATCTGATAGTTAAACAGGATAAAAAGCATAGTTGATGCTAACTGCATACCTGAAGAGATGCTTACCTGATGGTTATGGTGCCATTCACTGCTACGTGTAGAAAAAGCTGAATCCATCAGCAGCATTACACTCTTGTTCCCTGGAAGAATTCCCCAAACAATAATTCTTTTAGACGGCCAAACTTTTCTGAAATCTTTGCTAAGCAGAAAACAAATTCACATGGAACTTATTGGGGAAGTGGTTTGGTTCAAAGAACCTCTCAGGAAAAGGATGCATTTCTACAAACTGATTAATATGACAAAGGGCAATCAAGTCTTTAGGGACACAGTAACAGTTGCTCTTTTCCAATATGGCTGGAAATGTAGAAGAATTATGTCTGTTAGCTTTATAAACAATAAACTTCATCTGTCCAGGACAGGAAACAGACCATATAATGGATAATCTTTGTATTACAATGAATAGGACATTAGTCTCAATAAAATAGAGGCATGCAACTAAGATATTTAAATAAAGGTTGTCCTCACCTTTGTGTGCAAAACCAATTTTCACAGCAAAATAAAATGCCCTATGGATAAACAACAAGATCAATGTACCCTGACAGTAATAAAACGTGTACATGACGAAAGGTAGGCTTTTGTGCAAGCTGACCTACTCATGAGTACAAATACCTGTAAATCCTGTGTGGTAGTTGAAAATATATCAACTACACAGCTTATAGCAACAGATAAAAAATGAACTAAACAGATGTGAGAGATGTGTCATCTCTTCTTTAAGCAAGCCAAGTCTCAGGATATTTTAAGAACAGAAGGCTTATTTTGGTCTACTTCGAAATTAACATACAGACACAGAAACTCATGCTTCTGGAGTAGTACATAAAGAACACAATGATGACATATTCCTTGCATCTAATTTTGAGAAAAGGGGATGCAAACTGCAGTGAATTTGATCTTTTTTCAGCCTGCTGTACAGCTGGTTGGATTTGAAATCTTTGTAACACCCTGTTTAATATAAGGTGGAAAAGTGGTCTAGCTGAGGGTTTGTTTTTTCATAATTTTGGAAAATATATACCTATTTTGATTGCTTAAAAATCTTATATCCGTTTTTCTAATACAGATACATTAATTAGAAATGTCAGTATGCCTCCCTTTAAAAGCAGGCACACGATAATGACCTGTTCCTCTGTTTTCTGCTTCCTTGGGGAATAGAGATTAATACAAAAACAGTTTCTCCAGCAGTAGCAGCACAGAGCACTTTGGAACATTTTAAATGCAGCTGATAATTAAGGACAGGAAAGCCTTACACTGTTGAAAGGAAAACTTGAATCAGATAATGTTACTGTAATATTTATTTTAACCTTTGGTAATGTCAAATGCCTAACAATCAGATCTCTGAGGATCTAATAATGGAAGTAAGAAGGCTGGTGTTCTGTGCTGATGATTTCTCCTTCTCCTGATGGTAACTACCTCAAAAACCATACCATGAACAATGAAAGTCCTGCTTTTTATTTGCATTGTGGGCAGTACACAGAAGTCTTCTCATATTTATTCTTTAAGTCTAATCCATAAGCATTTTAAGAGTTTAGTGACTCTAACAACCAATAGTATCTTTAATATAAAATGTCACCAACCCATCATCTCTCATGCCCTTCTGGGGTAAGTTTTATTCAGGTGAGAAGGAATTGTCATCCTTAATACATGTCAAAAACTTTGTTTCTCCCTCTCTTTTTCTCCTTCTCACTATATATACACATAAACCTAATTGGATTTCAAACTCAGGAGAACATTTCTGACAAAACTCCAGTCTCTGAGGGAGTTCTTCCACAGACGTCTTATTATATGATCTTAAAGTAATAAAAAGACAACCTGAACTGAAACATAGACCTAGAAGAATGTTTCATTCCAGATCTTCATGCACACTTCTGTGGGAACAGAAAAGGAGACTTAGAGAACGGGTTACATTATGCAGGAGCATTTGGGAGCATCCAAAAATAAGATAAATAGTGAGAGAAACATGGAACAACAAATCTTAACATTCACATAGCAAGTAATTTTCATTGACTGTTGCAGACCTTCTTTTATGAAGTAAAAATCTCAACGAGATAACTAGGAAGAATTTTTTTTTTTTTTTTGTGAAAAGGAACTGAGTGCTTTTATTAGAAATTTACCCACGAATTCTAAATAAATAAATCACACATGCATCCTAGCATATATGATGCAAAAATAACCTCAGAAAACACTCTTTCCTTTTCATAGCATTCTTAAGATTTTCAGTGGGCAATCTGTTCACTAAAACTACACTGAAATACTACACAGCATCATTTGTTAGACACACTGGTTATGTGACAGACTAGCAAAATGACCTAATCTCAAAGAAGGAAAAACAATACCTACTTCAATAATCCCAGTAATTTACAAAGGCCTGGGGTTTCTCCTGTTTGGCTTGCACACGGGTGCAAACCAAAAAAAATAATACCCAAAATCTGGTGGAGTAAGAGAAGAAAGAGCTGGGTCTATAACAGCAAAACAATCATGAGCCTTTGTTTGAAAACAGCTTGTTAAGAAAACAGATGTGCTACATGTTTACGACAGAAAACAGATGAAGGACACCAAAGGAAATCATAGTTTCACCCTGACTTTTAAAGGACAGATTGCTAAAATCAACCATAGTTGGTCTACTCATACTCAGGAATTTCAAAACTTGAGGAAAAAGAATCAGTATATGGAAAATGGAAGTATTTCAGAGAAAGATTCTAAATTAAGTTCACTTGTATCTGACAAGATAAAATCCAGCAGTAACATCTTAGCAGAAAATATTCCAAGAATATTATGTGTTTCAGCTAAAAAATAAACGTCTTAAAAAAATGCCAGTAGTTTAATCAAAGACTCAAGTTTCTTCCTCTTTATTTCCTGTGTGTTTTCTTTTCCTGCCTTCAGTTTCTGATATCTCATAGGCTTGTGCACCTCTGGATTTTAGAATTAGTAAAAGTTATATTTGAAGACATATTTACTTTTAGGGTAATAGTTTCTTTATTTTTCCAGTGCAACATTGTCCACTTGTCCTATGATGTATGATGTATTTTCTCACACTGGTTGTATATTTTGTCCACATACACTACTATAATTATTTTACTCACTGGCCTATTACATTCAGCTGGAGACATCTAGAAAAACAATTTTTTTCCTGGTGCTTTTTGTATCACCACTCTCTCTGTAGGCCTGGCAGCAACTTGACCAATACTTGCATTTCGTTCAGTCCTTGGATGGGTGATGGCCTACTTGTGAAAGTAATGCATTTTTGCAGATTTAAGAAACTCTGTGTTTACCTTCATTCTTGAAAAGGCAAAATAAATTGCCACCGTAAAATAATGAACTCAGTATCTACTTTCCTATGACACTAAGAATAGCAGCAGTCAGAGGTTAAATGGTTAAATTAAAATGGTTAAAAGTTTCAGAGAAAAACTCCTAGGTATGCTGAGCACAAGCATAATTTTAGAGTAAGCAACCCGCAGTTTAGGCACTCCTTCTGCAAATCATTCCTCTGCTGTCCCAGAAGGAAACCTTCTTTATGTTTCCCTGCCTTTAAATATAAGCTTTAAACAGCGATGTTTTTAAGACACATGTTTATGGAATAAAAATATAGAACAGAAGAAAGCTGTCCTTATGTTTGTATCAGTCTATTCTCATTGGATAATCACAGATTTTAATTGCCTTCTGGTATGTAAAGATAGGTGAGAAAATGCATGTGTGCAATGTTTTTTTAGAGGAATTATTTATTTTCTTGAGCTGTTCATATATGGATGTACAGCAGCAACACTAATGTGCTTTGAGCTATTTTCTTTTAGATGATTAAAAAAGTAAAAATGGACTCAAATTACCTGGTGTGCAACTGCAAAGTTTAAGGGAGCAGCTCCATGAGACACTGAATAAGAGATAGCTGGGAACTACACCAGGGTCTGACCCCCATTAACACAAATATGAGGTACTATTACTATGGCAACTGGCTTTGATTACAGGTGGAGGTGGTTGACATTTTTCCTCTCTGCAATATCCCTATAGGCCACATAAGAACTGAGGAAAATTCATCTTTTCGGTACAGATTTGTGTTTCAATACCCACAAAGAACTTTTATCCATCATTCACCCCCAACTGGAAACCCAGGACATACACAGTGTTCACTCACATGGGTGGCAGGATACCCCTCACTTGGAGGACTTGCGTTTATTTTCATCGACTGTGAATTCCAGACAATCTCTGTGGTTATTGCAAATCGGAGGGTAGATATGAGTCCTTAAGCTACAATTAATTTCTTCCTGTTATGTCTTTTCAAAGCCTCATTTCAATATGGAATAAGCCTTCTCCTATTATTTTCCCGTGAACTTCATGAGAGGAACTCAATGCCACTGAATTTGTTGTTAAACACTTCCCCACAACAAAGGCACATTCACAGGCACACATCTGTTCTTCCTTTCTTGGAGAGAGTTAAGTGCCCTATGGGCTACATTGGCTTGATCATTATGAAAATGGGTTTATAGGCATCTTAGCCAGAAGAGTGAGTTACTTTATTATGGAAGGTACTACTATGTGATTTATGAACTTCTGCTCCTTAAATGCATTCACATCTCAAAGACCAAGTTTGAGAAAAGACATAAATTTTCACAGAAAACAGAGGACCCTGCAATAATATCTTTGAACACAACTTTGGTACTCAGTAAAGCAGATTTTAAATGTGAATGCTGGCTTACCATTTATACAAGGGCTAATAAACTTCAGATTCCCTATATTAAACACACATACATACATACACACAAGCCTCAAAGTAGCTTAATTGCTCATTACAAAATGACTTTTGCATGATGTAGACTAAAAATTGGAAAAACAGTGTTCTACGTTTTCATTAATAATATAACATTTCAGTTAACTACTATGTTTTTCGAGGAGATACATGTAATAAAAATAACAGTTTTTCAAGGAAAAAAATATCTTAACCTTAGCAATAGTAATTACTGAGAAATAAAATTCAAAATTTTCTCTGTGAGAAACATTTTTTGTTTTGCTGTAGTTTTTTCTTTAACATTTCTGCTGGCATTTAAGTATTTCAGATGCATAAGGATTCTAAGTGTAAGACCTAATTCCTTTGTTCTTTATTTGGTCCAGGATGCTAGACAGCTAAATGTAAAGTAATCTGCAGGGTTTTCTCAATTTTTTGTCATTTGTCAGTTCTTCTTTTATAAGGGTCATAAAGGCAACAGTCTGTAAAATCTGTTTCAAGTTTTCTTTCTCAGTTGTACTAATCTTGGTATCTTATTCTTTTTATCAGAGGCTGGTGTCTTTCTTTTTCAATTAGAATTCTCTGAATGATTCTTCATGATGTGGAAAGTCTTCATCTCTTCAAGGAATCTGATTCAGTTAACCTAAAATGACCTCAATTTTGAACACAATAGAAATAATTTGTTTTCTTTACCTCTACTTTTTAACACAGTCATGCTTAGTTGATCTTTTCCGGTAACCCCAGTAAGAACTTAAAAAGAGGATTTAAGTAAAACATTATGGGAAGAGAAAAGCTAATTGAAATTTCAATAAAAAATTAAGTGCCACATCCCACTACAATAAAGAGGTCAAATCATCCTCTTACACTCATTGTGCACATTGTCAGAAATACTTTGATGCAGAAAAAAGACCAGTAATGGTACCATTGATTTTGCATTCATTTGCAGTTGAGAGAAGGGTAAAACAAAGCATTTATTAACCCTGTTCTCATTCCAGCACTGTGTACTTACTCGGAGGTATATGGAATGCCCAGTTGTAAGCTATCAGAGGTACTCTGTTTTGTATACATTTATATAGTCACATAAAATGTAATTCTGGGATAGTTCACATTATGAATTTCTATCAGCTAAGTCAAGAATGGTCTGGAAAACTCCCTGGAAGTTTTTCCTGTATTTTCATATCTTTAGACAGAGTATGATGGGTCCTCTCTTCCTGGCTGTAGTTTCTCCCGCTAAAGTACCTTTGTTTATTGCAGAGGATACTTTCGGGAATATCTCCACAGTGCTTGCTGTTTTTCCTGACCTAAACTAATCCCACTCCCATGATAATATCATATCCTTGACACTGCTGTTGGCTGTTGCTGTCAGGATATCTGATGGATCTTGATATATTTTTCATATAGCAAATTTAGAAGTGAAGTGTGATCTCTCCGTAATACTAATGGTCCACTTCTACTTCAACTGGAATGTAAAACATCTGTGACCCATTTCTCATAACTCCACCAGCTACCTTTTTATTCTGTGCTAATAATAGAGTTCTATCTTTCATGCTTGATTAATCTGCTTATAATAAATGGACGAACAACTGCGTAATCAGTAATTTTCACCCAAGAACAAACTTTTCTTGAATCTTAATGATATGAAATTTGCTGATGACAGATAGAGTTCTTGTGAAATAGGGTATCTTTAAGATCTTTTTTATCCAATGTTAATGTCTAGATAGAACTAAATGAAGTATATTAATTCATTTTCCCAAAATGTTATAAGATCTTTACATATAGACTTGCATTTCACCTGAATGTTCTCTGTCCATTGAAAATATAAACTTCACTTTGTTGTTAAATGGAAAAGAAAAAAGTTTCTAAAGTTATACTCAAATTCTTATGCTATCTTTGAAGTTCTCCAATATATTAAAAAAACCACTCAAAATACTGAATTCAAAAACATACCAACTTTATTCTATACCATTACTTTACTGTTTCATATGACTTCATGCTGCATTTATATAAGATACATTTTGAATTAGTTTGTTAAATATTTGGGTTTAAAATAGCCATTTTATTTTCCCTTTTCATTTTGTATAAATTAGGATGTAATGATCCTCTAGATATTTCTGTTCCATTATGTTAGAAAACATTTAAAATTGCAGTATCAGTAATTGTTTCTTGCAGGGAATGTTTGAAAAGCACTACCTAGACACAAGCATCATGAATGCATCATTGAGTGGAGTTTCATGTCCTTGCACTAATGATTTCAATTTCCTTTTAGAATCTTATGGAACTGGCAAATATGAATCTCATGCACAAAGAAACCTGATCTGAACCATTAAGGTAACAGAAACTTATTCTGAATCTAACTGATGCTGAAAATTACAATAAAACTATATTTTTAGTGTCTTAGAAATTTTGCTTAAGTACCTTTAGAAGCTGGACTGTGTCTAGACTGTGATATAAAGATGGTCTAGAAATATCCTCTTGAAAAATATTGTACACGTTTTTGCATGCATAGGGGTTTTTAAGCCAACTGAGTACTTTCAAAATCTATTATTTGGAGAGTCAATATTCATGCGATATACAGAAAATCATGTGGTTCCTGAATCAAACAGAAAAGATCAGAGGTCAGAGTGTCATGGCTTAATGAGAAAGGACCCATCTCAGGAGTCAAGCAGAGCTAATTAAGAAAGGTATTTTCTTTATTCTTTTTGAAGCTAGTCTTACGTGTTTTGAAAAGTGTTGAGCTGAACAGCATTGAACTTTGAGTTAAATGGTATTGAAATTGTCATGTCGTTTCCAGCTTGGCATTCAAGACTGAATCAGCAGCTCATTGCCAGTGAGCCAGCACCCCATGGGGAGGGCAATACTGTGCTTTGTGCGTAAGAACTTTTCCAGAACTAAAGAACAGGGGCAGAAGGCCAACTATTGGAATTAGCATGTATGTTTATCTCAATAACAAAGGGAATAGGGAATATAAGGTGATTTTTCTGTAATCACTGGAAACACACTTTCCTGCTCTTTTTTCTTCCATTGCCTTCCCTCCTTTGAACAAAACCTGAAGACAGACATTTTCACCTCAGTCTGCATTGATAAACAGCCTGACGCACTGAAAAGACAATGACTCTTGCTGCATTACCTCATGTTTAGGAAAAAAAAGAGTTAAGAAAAAAAAATCTGAATCAAACTCAGCATTGCTTTTCTTCCCAATTTGATAAAAGTAGTTAACCTTCAGTTATTTCAAGTTTTAAGCTGCAATACCTTCCATAGCTAATAAGCCCATTTCAAGGAAAGAAATGTGGAAATACGCTTAAACTTTAATTACACTACCCCAGAAGGAAAATCTGCCTACTGAATACAGAGCATGTTAATATCTTTCCCAGTGTAGAAGAAAGTCTTCAATAGATTTCTAGATAGTGAGTGTATGAGTACTAGGCCATTGCTGACTTCGCTGGCAGCAGCAATAGAACAAGGCAGAAAGTCATACAAAATTTCAGATTCAGAGAATCAGAGCAGCAATGTTGAGGAAGACAAAGAAGGTGAGCAAACTAGAAGGGATATATTAAAAGACTTTCTTTAAGTATTTTAGTAGCTTAAATCTGTTTATGATCACAGCATGACATGAATTAAGTATGGTCAGTCTTATACTACACTGTTTTGAATTTATCTAAAGCAAAATTGTGTCCTAAGCATTATATCTTCTAAGGACACAGAGAAAAAATAAATCTGTGTAGTGATTTATCATGTAGCCAGGGATGGCCAATGACTATCCAGATGCAAGCATTATTGCAAGGAACATTATTCTCCACGCAAGATACAGTGAGCCGTTTCGCTTTTCTATTGACTGATCACATTTAGAAAGCCAAAGGAGTTTTAAACAATTGTTTCATTTATACATATACATTCTTCAGAAGTGTCCTGGGTGTCAATACTTACCCTTAAAGAATATACATACAAAGTCACATTATAAGTAAGGAGACAAAGTGAGAGAATGGAATATGTTTCCAGTCCCTGTCTATTAAAAACTAGCCATTTTTTGCTAGTATCTCTGCCAGTTCAGTGGAACAGCAGCATAACACACTATCAAGTGCAATCAATGGTATTTGCTGACGTGAACATTTTAATTATGCATACAGAAATATAGTCAGTTTTGGAGGATCTTTATACTTGTATTCTCAACTCATAATTATTTCAACATTTCCGTATGTTATAATTTGATCAATTGAAGGGCACAGAAAGCCCTCATGTATACATTACAATGATACAATATCTGTAATAAAAATGCAGCACACAGCAATCTTCCTCACTGCTTCTTGCAATATCGTTTCGTCTTTGATATTAGAACTGATGTTATCTACCTGGTGATAATCGCAGGCCCTGCCATCATTCCCTTGCAAGGACTAACTGAACATAATGACCAAGAAATAAAACTATGAGCTGTCTAGAAGGATCACTGGTCTTCAAAAAAGCTGTGCCTGCACGAAATAATTCCCCCAATAGCACAGGACTTGGATTTCCACTAAGGAATCCTGAAATCAGCAGTGCTTTTCACAGACAAAGGGTCTTTCCATCTTGACTGTTCAGCTTGAAACTTCCTATGTAGCACATCTGAACCTTGACTATGTATTTTGCAAGTTCTTCCATAGGAAAGAAAAACTGTCATTGCTCTTGCAGTACTGTGTGTATATTTATCATTGAAAGGGATGGAGGAGAGGTAATCTGCCACTCAAATCACATTTCACTGGAGATGTGCAGGGCTTTGGAGCATAAACATGAGTTTGCCAGTCTGAATTTGAGTTGGCAGCAGCACAGCAGGGACAGAAAGCAGACTGACAGCGAAAGGTGAAGTGAGATGTGAAGATCTAGAAGGTGTCAGTTCAGGGGTGGTATTTAGTGATACAATCTGTAAATGGGAGCAGATGAGGTGGCCTGAGGACAATCTGTAGGAGATACAGGAGGGAGAATGAATCTCAGAGCTCTAATGGAAACTGAAAGTAGATAGAAGCTGAAAAGAAATACTGCTTGGATAATAAGAATAGAAAGCAAGCTAGCAGGGTATACAATACTAGTCCAGATAAAAAAGCAGGGACTTGTGGATTATTGTATTTGAGAGAAAAATTAAGGTCATGATATCTGAGAAATTCTCCCAACATTGTACTGCTATCTTCATGTGAACGGCTACAACTACTTAGGGGAAAACAACGAAGTATTTTTAAAAGAAAATTGAAAATTCATAATTGAATATAGCTTTGTAATGAAAAAAAACAAACTGCCCATCTATGCACAGCCCTTCCCCTCCTTAGGGAAGATCAACTTGAAATGGACCTTTGTACATCAGACCCTGATAATGAACGATGCTTCACTAGCAACACTTAGTATGTGCTACCATGTAACTCATTAATAGAACGAATGTGAACTTCATTGTCTCTCGCAAGAACTAGGATTCTGCATTGCCTTTCCAGGTCAGTGCTGCAAAGCTGCATGTGAGCCGCTGTTCCAGGTGTTCTACGAAAAGACTGAGGATGTGGATTTGGATCCATTTCTGAAAAAGGAGGTATTAAATTTGTCTCATTCATATTCTAGACAAATGTGCTAACTACAGAATTATTGTGGGAGACTAAGACCACCTTTGTGAAGGGATGAAATCACCCAAGAAAAAAATCCAACTCATAATAGCCTTGTTTAAGGTACACAAACTTTGGGGAAGACAAGAAGGAAAGATATATCCCCATAGTTTGTGCTTTTCATCTCCCTCTAAATGTGGAAGCAGTTTAAATGATGCAGCCCTGTACACTAATGTACAAAGACCTTTTCAGTCTAACACAAGATATACAGGTTTTGTTGTTGTTGTATTTTAAATTGCAATGTAATATCAACTTATGAACTTAATTAAACAGAACAAAAAGTGAACTCTGCATTATTTTTTAAACTGGTTCTTCAGAGTGTTAACGAATACTGTGATTTCAGATAATCTATTTGATCTAGGGGGTCTTCCTTTCCTCTTTTTAACTAAAAATGTTGGATCAAAACTCAAAAATGTTTATGTGTATGCTGGAAATAAAGACCATTTCACTATCCCTTTTCTGTTATTTATGGATATTTTTCTATTAGAAACACTGCTGAAAATTAACAGTTTTGGGTGGGTTGCCTCTTAGAATTATTAACCTGGAAAAGAGAATGAAACCACACACTGAAGGTAAATTAAACCATCCACTAAGCATTGTAAGGCAGTATTGTTGCTTTTCCCCTGAGAAAAATATTACTTCACCCTTGTCATAGAGCTTTTACTTCTGTCCTTTCAGTTCACTGACATCTTGATATGGAAGACCTATAGCAGGAGCTAAAAATAAAATGTACTGTTATTTATTTGAATCAGTTGAACCTTTGTCCTATAACCAGTATGGGGGGAGGTGATGGGGAATGTATATTTCATTCAGATGACATCTGATGGAAAGCAATGCTAAATTTAAAACCTCTTATATTAACCAGTAGCAAAATACATTATGTACATAACCAAATTATTACTGTCTCAGACAGTGATAGAAAAACATCATGGCTACTATTTTTAGCTAAAGATATGCTAACAAACATCAGTCTTGCTGAAAGGATAAAATAAACTACAGCACTGTATATAAGCATCTAGTAATGACTAAGTCTTAACAGGCTTTGGTAAGCACTGAGATGCTCATAAAACATTTTGCAGATGACTTTGTTCTGGGTACCAGAATGAAACCATTATCCTTTAAAAATAGGATTTTCCAACTTTGCCTGAACATCAGTGTGACAGAAGAAATATAGGAAACAGCCTACCAAATTCACGGATTTACTTTGCTGCAAAGGTATTTCAGTTCTAATTTTTTTTTTAACATAACCCCAGTATCTCATACTGTCTGTACATATAAGATCCCAGAAGATGTTTTGGTATTCCTCCTTGACAATCTTTGTAACAATGAAGTCATTCATCCTGCAGTGGATTGTAAGTATTTTGCTGTTATTGTGTTTTTGTTGGTTTTTTGGTTGGTTTTTTGTTGTTGTTGTTGTTGTTTTTGGTTTGGTTTGGATTTTTTTTATTTGTGAGGCTAAGGAAAGAAGGAAAAGAGCAAAAAATGCTAAAATAGTATTTGAATATGTCAGAAAGAGTAAAGTAAAACATCAGATGTGCCGGGGCAACTATGGAAGAGCATTCACATGCAACTGTAATATAGATTTAGGACAGAGTTCAAACACAAGCCAAGCTTGATCCAAACCCATGTTTTACTGGCAGAAGAAACAACACTAGACAAAAAAAAAAAAAAAAAAAAAAAAGGGCGGGAAAAAAAACCAACAAAAAAAAAANAAAAAAGATGAGCTGGAGAATAAACCATCACACAAACAGAATTAATGATCCAGATTCAGATGGAAGCAATCCAAGTTCAAATTTCATTAAGACCCAAAATAAAGTGATGGAAAAGACACACCACAGGAAATTTAATAGTACATTTTGCATAACAGCAAGTTATTCATTGTTACCAAAGGATTCAGAATGTGCCTACTGGGAAATGTCCCTTATTTCAGCAGATATAACTTTGAAGGTATTGAAAATCACCCCATCTTCCAGACCTGGGGTTCCAGATCTTAAGGCATTTATTAAATTTTGTTCCGGACAAGAAGACCTTGAGATACTCTTATCACAGAATAACGGAATCAACCAGGTTGGAAAAGGCCTCTGAGATCATCGAGTCCAACCTATGACCAAATACCACCTTGTCAATCAGGCACTAAATGCCACATCCAGTCTTTCTTTAAACACCTCCCAGATTCCACTACCTCCCTGGGCAGTGCATTCCAATATCTAATCATGCTTTCTGTGAAGAATTTCTTCCTAATGTCCGATTTAAACCTTCTCTGGCATAGCTTAAGACTGTGTCGTCTCATCCTGTCACTGGGTGCCTGGGAGAAGAGACTGACCCCCACCCAGCTGCACCTTCCTTTCAGGCAGCTGTAGAGAGCGATAAGGTCTCCCCTGAGCCTCCTCTTCTCTGGGATAAACAGCCCCAGCTCCCTCAGCTGCTCCTTATAGGATTTGTGCTTCAGACACTTCACAAGCTTAGTTGCTTTTCTCTGGGCACGCTTCAGCACATCAATGTCCTTCCTGAACTAAGGAGCCCAGAACTGGACAAGTACTCAAGGTATGGCCTGACTAGCGCTGAGTACAGGGGAAGAATGACTGCCTTGGTCCTGCTGGACACAGGCCAGGGTGCCATTTGAAGATTGAAAAGGCCCTATGTAGTAAAGCATATTTTCAAGTACGAGGGGACAATCGAAGAATTTGTGTGTACAATTGCAAAGACAAATCCCAGTGATGAGTCCAAAAGCCAGTTTTGACCAAACTTGTTTTCCTCCTGTGGTAACTGCACAAAAAGAATGAAGGCTGCTTCTGGTTTAACACTGACTGGAATGTTTCCAGCTATGTATGGGGAGGAAAGTTCTACTTAGTCCCCTTTTCTGCTCTTCTGCCATCCCCCAACATGTCTCCTTAAACTTCTTGCCATTAAATGCATGTTGCCTAAAAATTCTTTGTGGTGCCTTGAAGAAAAAAAAAAAAAACAGTGTGAGGGAAAAAGAAATAGCATTCAATCAGCATCTAACAAATCACCTTTAAATTTCCACCTCAGCCTCCAACCAAAACAAAGATCTATCTCCTTTTCTTGTCCTGTTGTCTTCCATCACATCCTGTTTCATGCCTCATATCCTGCCTTTGTTCTGTTCTTCTCCCCAGCTCTTTGGGCAGCAGAAGCTCCTGCTCCCATTGAACAACTCCTAGCCTTCTTTCTTGAAAAAAATATTGCTCCAAATAGCTTCTCTCCTGGAAAGAGCAATTTTCTCACTAAATTGCCACTGACTTTCACCCATACTCACAGAAAGTCACTGACATTTCCTGCATCTTTCTAGGCACTTTTGTCTGTTCATTTTTCCAGGAGCTTCCCAGAGTAAATGAATCTATTTGTGTTTCATTTATTACTAATCTGTTTATATTGAAACTATGAATTATCTTAGAGTTTTTCATTCCCCATGCTATAATGTCTATAGGTAGGGTATTTGCTAGTAAAACAAAAATGCATTTAAAAAATGGTTAGTTAGCAGACAACATTGAAATCTCTAGATTTAGAGCTTTTCCTTGCTTTGCTCTATGCAAGCAGAAAACAGTAGCCACCAAACAGCACAATACTGACTGTGAAGCACTGTGCTTTAGACTGACAAAAGAAATTTTTTCACTCATTGTTTAGATAACTCAAGTTGAAGAAATCAGTATAATTGGCACTAACCTTTCAGATAAAACAAAAAGTAAATAATAGATTTTAAAAAATCTTCTAACACAAAATAAAAATGTTAAAAATAAAAAAAAATACATTGGAAATTGTCAAAACATTTCAAATACTTTGAGAAAACATTTCAAAGCTTTATCTTCAGAGTATAATCTAAGGCAATGTCTATCTTGTTTTCTTCCTTTGCAAATGGATTTATCCTCCCTTATAAAGCTACCCATGACTTGATGCTCTCTGGAGTATCACTTTTGCAGGACAAAGGGCAAGAAAACATAAAATCTTTTCTAAAATGCTTCAAATCTCAGGATATGGAAGCCGGTGCTGCTGTGCTGTACCTTGGGTGCCTTAGAGTTAATGGTTAGTATTGCTAAAGGTCCAGTGTTTGCAGCCCTGAAGCCTTTTCCCTCAGCTGTGGCAGCAGACTCTTTTCAGCACCTCTGTGGCCGTGGATCTCCCTTGGATTCCCACGCTGTTGTTCATGTGATGTTGGTCTCATGATATTGCACCTGCAAAACCCTGGTGTTCTTGTTGTCGCTCTTCTGTCAGAAGGGAAACACCACTGGAGGTAGGTTGCCCTTCCTTCCTTTGCTTTCCTTTATCTCTTGTTTTCTGGGTTTTGTTTGTATAGAGAAACATAAACACAGCGCTAAAGAAGGTAGATAACAACCATTGACATACTTTGTAAATATTATCCAAAAATGCATGCATACAGGAACTGAACAGAAAAATAGGATGCTGTACTTGCACACAGTTAGCATACTCAATCATTGCTAACAGCCTCATAAGCAAGAATCAAGCTGTAAGGAGTTTAAGCAAGTCCCACTGGAAAGCATATTGCTCTAGGGAGAAAACATCGCACAAAAATCATCATCTTCATCACTTGTCACCACCATTTCCATATGCTTATTAAAGACTGCCTCTAGAGGCTGACCACTGAGGAGAGTTTTCCCTTTCCCTTTTCTCTTTTGTTTTATCCTACTCCAAAACCTGAGTTCTGTGTACTAACATATGCCATCAGCTATAGCTCTCACTATGAAACCTTTTCTCATGTGAACCTGACTCAATATCCTTTGTGTAACAATAATATTGGCAAATTGATACTCTAGTCTTTATTTGATTGGGGCATTTTGAGTGGCTTTTATCAGCCTAACCTGAAAGAATACAGTAATAATGGTACTGTGTCATTGCTTTACCTCTCTGCATATAAATTCAATATAAACTCAAATATTTTCAATGTGATCTGACTTTCAAGGTTTCTTTTAGCTGCCCCCTGCCCCCTGCTTGCTGCCATGATGATAATTTTGATATGTTTCTGGTTTCTTTGCGGTAACAGAAGAAAGAGGACTACCCTAAGGCACAAGTCTTCCTTTGAAGCTGTAATCCATCCATCCATCCATCCATCCATCCATCCATCCATCCATCCATCCATCCATCCATTCATACACACACACATACATACATATACACCTATACTCTCCAGTATGTTAGTGATTACTGTTTGAAAAGCAAGATACAATAAAATCAGTTCTCTTTTCCCTAAAAATGTCTACTTTAAATAACATTTGTTTAATGATACTACTTCTTTAATAATTAAATTTTAATATTACAGTATTTAATGATTAATTAAGTTATCAGAAATTTCACTTTAGGGGTGGAGTGAGAGGTTTTCTTTTCTTTGGCTGTTGAGCTTTGTCAAGCCAGATGTCACTGTTGTGACACTTGTGGTCTGTGCATCATGCGGCATGACTGAACACCTCCAGTTAACAGAAATTATAACATTTTGCAACTGCTGAATTCATCTGATGCACTAATAATAAAATGGACTTTGGATTTCTTTTGGTGCCAGATATTTTTCTAAACCATCTAAGTTAAATACATGGCATGAGAAAAATGAAGATGCCAGTCATGATGTTGCCTGGAATAAAAACACAAAACTTTCCAAATGGTATTAAGAGTGATAGAATAAAAAGCAACTCTTTAATGAAAGTTTTCAGGTGCAAAAATATGGCTATATGCACACATGAAAAGGGGTTTCTACAATTTTTATAAGGTTAATTAATTAATATATCTAGGAGGTACATCCAATAGGAGATCTGTTGCCCCAGTAACCCACTCTTGTGTCAGTCCCGTAGAGTTGGTCCAAGGGGCTTCTTTGCCCCATTTCTTGTTATGTCTCTTAAGTTCTGGTGGAAAACACAATGTCCTTGTCAGAAATTTTCTTCTGAGGAATAAGACTAAATAGAATTTCAAGAATGTGTTAGTAAGAGTTAGCTTGTTGTGAGAAAGGGCAGGAAAAGTACTAGAAACCACACAACTATGTATTAAAAATCTACAAGGCTATAAATATATGAAAAATATATAATAAGCTAAATAATCTCTAGGCATCAATGATAGTAGGAAGCAGACGTGACTTACCACTATACTCTGAATAAGTATGTTGATTACCCTGCCTTCTTTGATTTTGCTATCCTTTGTGGTCTGCTACTGATAGCCTGATATGCTCCAGGTTTCATAAATGTCCCCAGACCTTTAGGCCACCTGTTAGGCTTAATATGGCCAGACTCTTATGGCTGTAACAGTTGTTTATTCATTTTCTATTCTGCTTCTATCAGGGAGAGAGAGAAAATATGTAACTTAGGCATTTAATCATTTCCCCTTAAGAGAAAAAAAAAAAAGAGATAAGCTCTGTGGGAGCTCGTTTTCTGTGGTTCAGTTACAATTAATTATTTCAGTTTAGCTAGATCAGAACTAGAGAATGATGCCTTCTTCAAGTGCTTAACTTTGAAAAGAGGACCCAAATCTTAACATAAAATATTCACAAACAGTGGTTCCTCTTTACTCTCTTTATATTTTCACAAATTTATTTTCTTACTTTGCTTTTATAACTGTCTTGGTAATTTACACCTTACCCTCCCTTCCCTTCCATTTTAAATCCATCTAAAGATTTTTGTATAGATTTCTGAAGAAATTCTGATGTGAGTTTTGAGGACATCTGTTTCTTGAAAGGAGAAATGCATTAAATGCTAAAACATGAGTAGACAAAGGACAGTAAAAAATATAAAAACTGTTAATATAAAGACTTTCCAGGAATGCATGGGGACCTGAAAATGGCAGTGCTTTAATTTCTAGCATTGTATCTGTTTCAAGTTTGTCATTTCTCAAGGACTTTGTTTATATATATGTAAATAGTAAAGAAATTTTATTTCTGCTTCAAAACCTTGTAAGCTAGGAACAAACATTCAAATATTTTCTGACTTACTAGCTGCAATTTCAACCTCTGCTACTGCTTGTTACTCAGCCCACAATTTCAGTATTCTTCATTATGCATTGATCAATGCACTGAACTGTGCCACAGGTCACACACAATTTTGTATTTATATTACAAAACACAAAGAAATATGCCTGCTAGCTGGATTACTAGCATTCATAGAACATTTGTGTTCCATGCATTTTCGCAGATTTCACATTGATGACTGACACCATGCAACAACAATTCAAACAAGAAAACAGCATGACAGAATGACAGATTTATTTTGACATAATTTATCTTGTTTAACCTTGAAGTTTTCCATACAAGCAAATTCTGAGCAAGCCAAATCCTAAATGCTAATAGTAAATTTATATTGTTCATTTCAAACATCTGTTTTGCTGATTGTTTTCATCTTTCTGGACATTTAATGTCTTCTAAATATACTCCAAAAAGTCAATTTAACTTTTAAATTTTTTTAAATATTGAAAATTTAAACATAACCTAAGTACAAATACCAAATAAACTCATCTAACAAGGTAGTGACTAGACATGTCACAGCTTCTCCAGAGTCAAAACTGTTCTTGCTTTTTACATGATAAGGGTTTTAACATCTCTTAGAATGTAAACTAGCACTTTCCTTGTACAAAACCTATGATCTTATTCACTACTACTACAGCTATGACTGAAACCAATATTGAACCAACATAGAATGTACTCAATTTGGAGTTCTCAGAAAATGCTTATGTACACAGACATTATCGCAGAGTGTCAATAAGGAAGATACCAATGAATAGATATACAGTTTTTCAACTTTTCCTTCTCTTGTCAAACTGGAGGGTTTTTGTCATAAGCACACAACAGCGAATGAAATGTAGCATCTAAAGCTGCAAGAGTTTTCATTCCTCTTTTCTGGCAAAACCCCAGATTTTGTCCTCTAAGTGAAAGATCCCTTTAACTATTTTGGACCCATTCCTGTGCATTTGAATGGCCTGCTTCTTTGTCTGGAAAAATACAGCCTCTGAATCTCAGGCAAAAATTATTTTATTTCAATGTGACAGCGAAACTATACAGACAGCAGTGTCACTATTTGTGAGCAGTGCCCTTATACATCTGGATAAAGTATAGCAGAAAAGTTGAGCTAGTTGATAAAAATCAGACATAAAGTATACTATAGAATGTCACTTAATTTTTGTTAAGGTTTGTGATTTTATGTACTACTTACTCATTACTCCTAGTGTGTTTTTAAGTACATCAAACTAACTCAATCAGGAATGGTTCCAGCTTACTGATAAGACATCCATAAAAATTCACCAAGAAATAAATAGAGATATCTATGTGTAACATCTTCAAGATTCATTAAGATGATTGTTAAAAATACAATAGATGTTAAAAATACAAAGACAATATTAAAGTGAAAAGGGTTTTTTTAAGTCCATATCTTTACAGTCTGAAGAAAATTTTAATAATCAGCTACTGACTTATAAAATGTGTTTCCCCACCATTTACTCCATGCTTCCTAAAACATACATGATCAGCAAAGGCTGACACTTCTTGTTTTTAACAGAACTTGAATTTCTAAAATTATGCATTAAGAGTATTCCAAATGAGACAAAACTATTAGGTCAATGTAATGGTTTAACCCAAGGTGGCAACCTAGACCTTCACTGGTACCTGTTCACTCACTCCTCATGGAGTGGAGAGAGAATTGAGAAAGCAAAAGTAAGAAAAGCTGTGGGGTGAGATAAAGAAAGTTTGATAGGTAAAGCAAAAGCTACGTTCACAAGCAAAACAGAACAAGGAATTCATTCACCTTGTCTCACAGATGGGCAGCCAGGTGTTCAGCCATCCCCAGGAAAGCCAGGCTCCATCACGCCTAATGGTGAGCTGGAAAGACAAACACCTTCACTCCAAACGTCCCCGCCCTCCTCTTCCCCCAGCTTTATATGCTGAGACTGACACTATACCGTATGGAATATCCCTTTGGTCAGTGGGGGTCAGCTGTCCCAGCTGTGTCCCCCCCCACCTCCTTGTGCACTCCCAGCTGGTGGAACAGTGTGAGAAGCAGAAAAGGCCTTGACTCTGTGCGCTGCTCAGCAGTAACACCCCTGTGTTATCAATACTGTGTACAGCACATATTCAAAACTTCGACCCATACCAACTCCTATGAAGAAAAGCAACTCTATCCTAGCTGAAAGCAGCACAGCCAGGAACAGATTTTACCTCTGTGTTGGTAAAAGAGGTCACATCCACTCTTTGGGTATTACTACTACGCACAGCTCTAACAGAGAGGTGATCCTGTGAGAGGTTCAATACCCTTTTCCTTTTCAGGAAAATCTTCAAAATGCTCTCACCAGAATTTGCTTCTAACTGTACTGATACAATCCTTTCCTTCAAGGGACCTTTGGAACAGTTACCTCTGGCATGTACAACCACTCTGTACTCTTAGGAGTTTTTTAGGCCTTGAGATGTTAGATAGTGTGGGACTGAACTAAAAATAGATAGATATAAGTGTTTTAGTCACCATGACTAATGGAGCTCTAAGCAACATGGGCCCAGTTTTGACAGCTGTTACGTTAAGCTGAGCTAACAAGAATAACTTATTCTGTAAAAAGCACTGGAGATAAAAAAATACATAAGAGCTTCACATGAGCCATGATTATTTAATAATAGTATTAGAAAAACTAGCTTTCCAGAAGGTAGGTGTTTCTGATTCTGTTCATTACACAAAATAGTTGTTAGTTTAGGTAGGTGAAAAAAAATATAAAACTGGGCACAGAAATTCAAACCATGACAGTGTTTCTCCCATACTGTACATATGTTCACACAGAAGTACCTGTTTGTAGATACATTGAAACCTCCCTAAAATGTAGGTTGTTGAGAAAGATTTTTTTCTTGAAGATTAGTCAGCTGTCAGTGCTTTGGGATGCATCTTTTAAAATGCAGAAAAGTAGCCTTATAAAGCCCCAGTCATCTCCAAACAAAGTATCAGCCTACTAGCTAAGAAGTCAGTTTCTGAAGCTTCCATTATTAATGAGGAGCTTTTCTTGGTTAGATTTTCTAGGGTTTAAATGTGTTGGTGATAAACAGCACATAAAAATTACATGGACACCATTTAACACAATGAGCAACTTTTCCCTTTATAAGCATAGGTGCTGTTTCCATGACTGCCAGGCATTTCTCCCGAACATTTTATTCACTTAAAAGCTGGTATCATTGCTATCAGGTTCATCAGATCTTGAAATGTGGTAGATCAGAGGTGAGAATGTGACCTGATCTTATCCTCTTTAAAAAAACTGCATCCTGAGGCAATCAAAAACTGGTGTTTCAGGAAACCTCACGTGATTTTTTTTTATGAGTGAAGAGTGCATGCCTGAAAGGTGCATGGCACATACCTTGTATTTACAGCCTCTCTTCAGTCTGGGGTACAGAGGAGGTAATTAGCAATTCTGGGCCAAATCTTTAGAGATTTTAAGCATCTTCTAATTAGCCCAAGAGCTGTTAACAGCAGGAGACACTACAAAGTCACAGCACATCCATAAAACATTGAATGAAAAGCGAGCGCTGCAGTTTATCATTTTATTGTAGTGTGTCATTTTGTACTTTAGTATTTTCCTGCTTATTGTTGTACTTTTTGCTGTTTGTTTTATGTATTATTTTATTTTTAACTCAAATCAAATATCCCATCATTTCAAAAAACTCGCATCTATAGGAAAAAAAGGGGGAATGAATAATATGACACAATCAGGATGCTGACAGTCATCAACTCTACCATCTTGGTCGACGTACAAGGTCTCAGCTACTTCATTACTGGAAGCTATACACGATGACTTTGGGTGATTTTTCTACTACAGATAACACTCAAGGAGAGCATTCCTAAAAAAAAGCACCTAAGTGCATAAACAAGGAACTTCTTAGTCACTCATCAGATCACAGCCCACACATTGAAACGAATTACTCTTATAGGCATCTGATAGCTTTTGCAAAACCCTTTCTTATACCTAAACTTAAGACCTTCTTGTAAGAAACATGTTGATTATGAAATGCTTATGTAATTTTTTTCTAATTTTATTTGCACTTCCCTAATATCTCTACTTGTTTGTTTTATTGATTAAGCTTCAAACAGGAGCTACCTTCAAGCATTTGACAAAATTCTATTCACATAGGAATTTCGCAGAAAATGTCATGCAATAAGATCAGTCCATTTTTAAAAGTCTAATTAAAGACATCAGAAAGAAATTACCTGAGGGTAGGAAGAGCAGTTAATGGATGTTTCTTGTCAGAAGTTGTGAAATGTGTTTTGCCAAAGGGATTAAACATACACATTGAATTCATCATGTCATACAAACATCCATTATTTGCCAGTTCAATCTATGAGAAGAAGAAATATTTCCCCATATCTTGCAGTTACGAAGCTGCTACTCCTATGGTGACACATGATATGCCATTACCTATTTGAGAAAGAAGCCCCTCTAAATTAGGAGAGCCCAGTTTTATGTATTCCCTAAAGTCCATAGGTCAACCTCCTCTTTGCTCACCTCCAGCCTTTCTAGGAAATCTCGCAGACTTCCTTGTAACCCCAGCAAGGAAAACATGATAAGAAGCCTTCTTGATGGCAAGATACTGCACTCACCTGCTGTACGTGCCTACCATGCTATGCCACGAGCCTGGAAGATAACTTGGTCCTCTGAACAAGGAAGACACTAACCCACTTGGTATTTATGACTTATTATGACAGTTTCAAACAAAGGGCAACATTAAAATTATGGGTTTTCTATTACCATATTTTGAAAGAAAATAATTACTCAAGGTTTGCTTTCAAAAAAGATTTCAGGTCTGTATATGTTAAACACAGAGAACTCCTCACTTGAAATCCTGAGTCACTTGTTTACTCTCGAAGTAAGTTTTGGGTAAGATATAAATAATTGAATTGTCATAATGGATGTTTCTCTTCATCTCTTAGGAGTTTGGGTTCATCGTAAGGTGTTTTCCTCTGCTTGCATATCATAGGACACCTGACTGGGTTCTGCATTGATCTCTTCAAGAAAGAGCCCTGAGTGTTCTTAGGGGAAATTCCTAGATGTTCAACCATCCAGGAGCCACTCTGGTAGTCACACTCACACCACCTGAGCTAGGACCACGCACTCACAGTCAGATCAGGTTTCCTTACTGGGTCAATCCTAGGTTTCCCATAGCAGAGTCTCAGACATCTTGATCCTTTAATCTTGGTGCAATAATTAAGTAACAGCTTGAGTTGGTGCCTCCGAGGCAGGATCCCAAAGAAAACCCAATTTTATACCTTCAGTCTAAGAGGGCAGAAGTCTGGCCTCCTTGGCTCCTGTTGTGTCCCTGAGTGCCCCATCACCTGTCTGGGCCACAGGTCCCTGGGCCCTTTGTTGTGCGAAGGGTCAGCACTTCAGCTCCCACTGCAGCTGCTCACTGAGCTGCCCGCAGCGCATGTGTCCCCAGCAGAGTTTCCCATCATAACGCTGTCGCTCTCAGCACCAGTTTGCTCGCATGACTCCAGCACCATTTAGTGGTTGCCTTTCACAACAGGACTGCACCCAGAAGTGGTGGGACTGTGAATCCCTCAGGAAAGAGCCACGTGGAATGAAGCAGACGGATCCATATGAGACCTCATCAGGTTCCTGGCTTCTCCTGGTGAGAGAAGCAAGGTATGAGAACACTGCGGAATGCCAAGCTCATCACAAAGCAGCACTGAGCACTGTGTGCTTCATGATTCTTGAGGCTGTCAAGACAGTTCTGCACAAATGGGATTTCATTTAAAGCTAAAACAGAAATGGAAATTCTGCAGAATGAAAACACTAAAGTGATAATAATTCAAGTATTTAAATAATAATCCCAGTCTCATGAGGAAACTTCATTTTTAATTTTATGTATGATGTGGAGACTAAGTTTGTTACTGGGTACTGATTAATCTTTCTCTGAGATTTGTTTTTTTTTTTTTTTGCAATGCCCACTGGACAATGATAAACCATTGCAATTAAGATTGGGCTAAATTAATCTTGTGGCTTCATTTTATGTCTGTTCTTTCTCACTTGGTTTTGATGGTCAGCTTTTAAATTTGGGGTGATGGCAGCAAATAGGTAATGACACAGCATAGCTAGAAATCTTGTATAATTTTCTATTTCTTTTAATGTCATTTGCAATGTGTGAATTCCCTATGTTTGATTTATTTTGCCTGATGATTCATCCCAAAAGCTACTTTTAGGCATAGCAGAGACTTCTGAAACTTCAGGACACTGATTTACAGCTGATCTCTGGGCATCATTGACATCCAAGTAGAACTACCAGCCAGTAATTCAGGCAGAGCTAATCATACTGGCCATGATATTGCTTCTGAACGTGCTTCTAGTCTCTTCCAGGGTCTCCATTCCTGCAGTCATGCCTCTTCCTTTGGTAACATTAGTCTGCATCTTATTAAAGGGTATAATGGTAGAGTTACCAGCCCAAAGACCTGGATACAAATCTTTTAACTGGCACCTTGTACATAGAATTTTGCATTTTCCTATGGTTTTTAGAATCTGTTGGATCTTCTCTCCAGTATGTGTATATGTGATCTATACATCCATCTTCAAAGGTGTCACTGACACTTCAGAGGCTGCCCCAGAATTTCCTGAAAGCCTTCTTATCTGTTCACACTTTGATTTTTTTATGGACTACAAAAAGGCATTAATAGTTTATCAGACATAATTTATCTGTTTACCATCTCCCACTAATAGTTTGACAAATATAAGAACTAGGAATTGTCTTTTTCAAGCCTGCATTTTGCTGTTTGTTTTTAGTAAAAATCCCTGGTTTCATTTGCTAATTTGTAGGCTATTGAAAAAGAACTACAATGAAGGCAAGCCTGGTTTTGTTTAGCCCATTGTTCTAATACGTATGCAAAAACTCTCCAGGTTTACAAGAGCTGGCATTGGTAGATCATGTCCTGATAGAGCTCTCAAGTCAACTTGCTTCACTCGAAAATAAAAGTCAAAAAACATTCCATTCTGCCCATTCCTATTTTACATCTCTTTTTCCCCTTTCATTTATTCTTGTACTGCATCTGCTTAATAATTCCAAGCAGTAGATGCATATCAGTAAAGAATATATATCATCAGGATTTACAAGCAAATATTCCCAAACAACGTTACAGTTCAAAAATAGTCCAAGGTAAGAATAATGCATTATATATCTGGAACACTGGATTTGTGATCCATTTCATTAGCAATGTACTGTGCTTTGCTCTTGTATAAAAACACCTTCTGGTCAATATGTAACACTCTCAAGCTAGAAACAACTTTAACCCAAACAGTATTAAACTGAAAATTAATAGAAAAAGAAACCTCAGGCAAATTAGTTTTGCACAAAGTCCATTGTTAGTAAATCCTTTCTGCCTTGATGGTTAGAAACAAGACACTCCCTCCAAATCTCCCCTTAGTTAACTCTTTAGTGAACTATACACATAATTCATATACATATAGAGTCAAAATCTTGCATGCCTATTTGCTGATGTTCTTATGTGGATGTCACACATCTACAGAGCAACAAGACCAATAAATGAGTTTTAGAAAAGGCTGGCAATGTAAGTCCTGAAAAAGCAAGTGTGGACATAAAATGACACACACACAAAAAAAGAGTGGGTTTTTTTCAGATTCTGAAGTGCTTCAGAACTTTTTCAGGTTGCCCATGAACGCTTTTTCTAAAGGGTGTGTGACTAAACACATACAAAACCAAAGTCCAGTATGCCCGTCAGTATCAGCAGATATCCCAGAACCAAGTGGTGTGAATGGACAAAGTGGATGTGTAATTGTACATGTTATAACCTTTTTGAGAGAGAATATGATAAATGAACAATAAAATGCTAAATAATACGTGGACCAGCATATGGCCTAGTGATTTTGTAGCTTCTGATGTATGTGTGCTTATGCATGTGTATACACAAACATATTTGCTGCTATTTTAGTTATGCGTATATAGGCGATAGCATCTTGACAGCTTATTAATAGCAGGTTATGTGTTTTTCCTTTCCTAAATGTCACCATTTGATATTTAATAAATGCCAAGAAATCTCACCAGGTGTCAAGTGTGCTGAGTGGTACTATGCACTGGCTCTTTAACACATAAACCCTACTCTTTGGTGACTCTACCCTTGTCTAACCAACGCATAATCTATTTTTGATAAATTAAGAGAATGGTTGTCAAATTTCAGAAAGGAGTGACATGTCTAGACTGCTCTGTTACTAAGCAATGAGTTACTTCCTTACTGAAGAATGGTCTACTGACTGAGAAAGCCTAATTTCTTGACCAACTCAGCCATCTGCTTAAAGAAACTGTCCTAAAATGGAGTTCTCACAAAATTTTAGGGCTAGTTTCTCAGTAAAATGTGACTTAAATCTAAATCAAATTTCTGCACCAAACATTGAATATGTTGAAATATAGAGCCTAAAAAACTAAATTTTGTGAATTAGTAGTCTTACTCTTTGAACAAAAATGTGGCACGAGGTCTTCAGAACAACTGAGTGCTAATATAGGCAGTTCTATGGGAGTGTCCAATTTAAATGAGTAGAATTTGATTTTAAATTAATTTCTTTTTCTTTAACTGGAAGTGTCGATCTTGTCTGGTAGAATACTAAAGTACCAGGGACTGGATAGATTACTTCTGGAAAGGTTATTAGCATTTACACTTTCAAAGAACCTCTTTCTGGTGCTCTAGGCTAGTGGATCACAACAGCAAAAGCCTGCAAAATGGGTAATTTGGCTTGCAGCTCTCTGTGCAATGAAAAAAAATATTAATAATTAGAGTTCATCAATGTGATTATGTCATATAGTTATAAGCATTTTGAAGAGTTAATAAGAGTTCCATTTTTCAAAATCAGGAAACAGCTGTATAATTATTTTTCTTAGATTATTGTTCCTCCAAACAATAGCAAAAAAGAAAAAATCTAGTAAATATTAGACAACATTTTAGTATACTGTAGGCTTTGATTCTGTTTTTTCTGCTAGGAATGTAAAAGAAATGTAAGGCCTGAGAAATAACAGATTGGTTAACCAGTCTGTTTCATTTATTACTGAGCAAGAAGCCATTTTCATTTGCATCTTGTTAGAAGAAGGAATGTATCTTAGAGTACTCTGAGGAAATCTCAACTCGTTCAAGGCAATTGCATTTGTATTTGTTTAATTTATGTGAGCATTAAAAATTCTGCATTACCTGCCAGTTTTGTACAATAACAAGTAACATGCTTCAGAACTTATTGTTCTGTTTATTTGAAGGAAATAAGTTTTGGGGTTTTTTTCCATGTATTTGCAAGAATGCACAAGCACATGATGTATATTCTGTGACTGTTTCCTCATACATTTCTGAAGTTGTCTAGGTTACATTTGGCTGTCTAGGATGACTTGTTTTTCCCCTTTTAATTGCTATTTTTGTTACAGTAGGGAGAAGATCCCTGATAGAAGATCCCCAGTCTTGGGCTGGAACTTGTGGTGAGAATTGTCAGGATTTTTTCTGTGTCCTCTCTGAGGATTTTCTTAGTGAATGTACTCTTGTATTGAAGTTCATATTCAAAGCTGGGGGCCAGTTTCCAGTTTTGACCACTCACGTGTATCAGATACTAATGCTGGCCAAATACTGGAGATAAAATCGCTTAAAAGCAGATGAGAATTTCCATATTTAGAATCTTTGCCAGCAATTGCGATCCATATTTTTTCTATCTAATATCATTACGACAAGTTTTCCTTTCTTGGCTATGGCTCCTTACTTCAAGGGAAATTTATTAGCATACATTAATCTCTTACATCTCTTCTGCATAGCTTAGCTGTAGCCTTATCTCCTCATTTATATTTATTACCTGCATTGTTTATATAAAGTGAAGTATTGTGTTCATAGTGTCCCCTCCTAGAATACTAATTGCTTCCTTTATTTTAGGCACTTATGCTTTTGAGTATTTAGCTTAAAATAACTAAGAAAGATATTTTGTTGCTTCATCACTTACAGAAGGATGTTGTGTGGATGCTCTGTGTTCAGCTGAGGCAAAAGAGTAAGGTCATTCAAATTCCAAAGTGACTCTTCCTTCCGTGGAGGCAGAAAACAAGCCAGAAGAGGAAAAGACCTGGAAAATCTTCTCCTGGGGTCTGTGTACATTGATTAACCTAATGTCAGAGAGTAATAATTTATGATACTCTAGGTGCAAACAGAAGGTGATCTATGAATTTCATGCCATTATCCTTATTATTCTGCATTATTGATGAGAATAGTTTCAACCTCTCCCATCAGCAGGGTTAAATCTTAACACATATACACCTATACCACTGGAAGTTGTAATAGCTTTTCTCTTATTCCCAATTCAGATAGGTGTTTCTCATCAAATTTTAAATTCTGTTTCATTCTACCAGAGAAATTAACGTTTATATAGCTGACCCTCACTTTTGATACATTTCAAAACTCTACATTCAATTAACGACAAATCTAGAAACCATATTTTATGCCGCTCTAAAATTTAACTAGCCAAATGGAAGTCTGTTTCAAATGAGTGTTCTTCTCTTTACTCTGCTTAAAGAAACATTGCACTGCTTTCTTTCCTTTCCACCCTCACTGGTGAAAATTAGTTAATTTTTCAGTATATCCTCCAAGAGAGGCTATTGTAGCTAGGAGATCTTGTTATAACTAATTATTCCATGTGGAACCTTTTTTCTTCAGCAGATTCCTATCACATAGAATAAAGAGCCCTTGATTAAGTTCATCCAGACTGCACAAAGGTTACTTGCATAAAGCATACAGAGTAGAATTGACTTCAAAGGAGACCCTTTCTCAGCTTTCCTAGGAAAAAGAGGTGGTGTACAACTACCAGATTACATGGAAAGATAAACTGGATGCCAGTCTAATGATTTTGTAGTAATATATGTTGATTTGCTGTAAGAATTTTAATTGCATAAACTAATAAAATTTGAAATGATGATGTATAGTAACAGAAGCTTCTTTTCAAAAGGTGTCTGCAACCTTTGCACATTGTTTCACAGGTTTTCCTTTTCTAATCTCTCTACAGACCCTTCCCAAGTTGGTCATAGCAAATTCCTCAGCATTCATACTTAGCAAATTTCATCACTGTACGCAGCTTTTAATTAATAATCTCAGGTATTTCCACTCCACAGAGTGTACCTGGTTCCATGATCTCCTACACAAGAGGAGTGAGAAGAGGAATTCTCTCCCACAAGGAACAGCTTGAACTACGTGAGGAATAAGGAGCATCCGTTCAATTTTTCTTGCACCAGACCTTTCTAATGTTTTGCATGGAGAGGCTCTATCTTCATGGAAAGGAAAACAGTGTCTCCTTTCCGCCCTTTATATCAGATGATTCTTTTCCCAAGATGTCAGCTTCCCTGGGCAAGTTTCTATTCCTCCTTTGGGAGAAGCGTGGGCTGAAGTAGCTTTGTGGTTACTGGTGCTGCAATAAGAATGGAATCAGCGGTGATGGGATGGATGCAGGACAGATGTGTCCAAAGGGAGCAGCTGCCATGAGACAGCAGCCAGAGATGCCTCTCTTGCCATGCTGATGGTAGGCTGACAATGAACGAATAAGATGGACACAAGCTGTCAAGAGGGGTGCAAATAGACAGAGTATTGATCAAATAATGGTCATACTTATAGCACCCTGCAGTGAATCATCATATAGATAAATGACCAGATATGGTGGCTGACAGATGGTGAATGACTCTTATGTAATTGAAAAGTACATTTGAAGCCTGCTGAGAATGTTCCAGTAGCAATTTTATGATTCCATTCAGTTTTGAGGAACAATGAATGACTGGGGGTTTTCATAAATTTCGCATTTGCTTCTGCATTTTTCACATGAATATTGTAGATGTCACTGTGTATAATTCACAGTTGTCACTTCTTTCTAAAATAAATTCTTTCTCTAGAGGGAAATCAGATCTACTTTTTGGAAATCTCATCACTATATTCTGTGACAGTATAAATCTTTGCAATGATCATAGTTCTAAAAGTAACATCAAAATAAAATTTAAAAAAAATTAATGTTGCAGTTTTCAAAAGATACTTCATCTTCAGTTTCCCCCAAACATTCTGCCAACCATTTAAAAAATAAAGCCAGAAAAACCAGAGCATTTACTAGTCAACAACGAGAGAAATTATACTATCCATTTTATTTAGGGCAGTTAAACAAATCAGTATCAGTTTATCAAGATACTTGGATCTAACTGCCTTCTAGATTAAATGTATTATAAATATTGAAATAATTTCTTAAATAAGCTCTGAAAATTATACACAAGCCTTTTCCCTAAGAAATTATTTATGCAATTGCAGTAAGTAAGTAAAAATGTGTACTACGGAATCAGAGGGGAGTTGATGTGAACAAAAGAACAGAAAAGGGTTCATAATATTCAAGGCTGATGGAGGATTTTTTTTTTATAAACATCAGCTTTTCAATATATGAGTAGAGAAAGAGAATCTAGCATTCACCTTGTAATGGAGGGCTTACACGAGGCTAATGCAATGACTAGGGGCAGAACAACTTACCAAGAACTGGTTTTACTTGTGTAGTTACCATTCTGAGGTAATGATCGTGTTTTGTTTAATCTTGGATCTTCAGTCTGTGCAGACCTGATCTATCTGCCAAAAGTCTTTCTATTGCTTTACAGGAGTTTTGGAACTACTGTGCTTACATCATTTCTCATTCAGCAGGAAAAATGTCCCTGACATGACTCAGAACAGCACTCTTCCGCTCCTCCATTCATGCATTTAATTTACATAGCTGTGTTTTTCATTAATGGCTTCTCATGTACTAAACGTGTGAGCAGATTTTTTAAGACTGGTTTGGAAAATGTCTGACTTTAAATATGCAAATAAAAAGATAACTTTCATACACTCTTTTTACTATTGAGTGTATCTGTCTACCTTTATCTAGTGAGAAATACATCTTCCTGTCTCCAGGATTTACTTAGTTACTGTGCCTAGCGAATTTCTAGATATTGCTGCATAAATCTTACAGGGCAGACTTCACTAAGAATGTGCTAAATACAGTATCCAAAAGACTACTTTATATTGTACGTTTTCCTGAAATGATGGAGTTGGGCATAATGTCAACTAAGGGCCAGGTCTCGGCAACAGAAGTCATGACCTTCCTCCTTGTGAGAAAAGGAGAGAGATGAAATAAATAAATAAATAAACAAGCTAGCAGAGTTTAAAGAGTATAATACTGTAGGAAAGCACATTTAAGATCATCAGTGATTTTTATTGTCGTGTTTTGATCAGATTGAGTGGAATGCAGTGGTAAACAAGAATAGAAACCCATACAAAAACTGTTTTATATAGAGTAGATTGTGCTTCCAGCAGATATCTGAATGGGATATCCGATTTATAATCAGAGTTCTATACCTTGCATAGCAGTAAAATATGATTCAATTGAATTACATAGTTTTAACCTAAATAAAAAAATGAGTGATAAGGTGACTTCTTGCATTAGCAGGCGAGAAGTCAATGTCCATTTGTGTAGTCATTCAGAGAGTATTCACAAGTTTTTGCACATGCTTCTGAGAAGCACAGTTGTGCTAAAGGAAGAAAACCATTCACCCTCAGATAAGTAAGTGCACTGAAGGTATGTGAAATAGGGTTATTGATATTTGATGTATCTGCTGACTTGCCTCAACACATCATGCCAATTTCTTCTTTGCAACCGGATGACAATCATTTTAGAAATTAAAAAAAAAAAAAATTAAAAAACAGTAAATGTTAGACAGGACAGGACGTGAGCAACGATTTATGGTTGATAATTTATGAATGTAGAGTAATTAATGAAGATTTTGTGATTTACCAATACTTGTCCAAGTTGTCGTAGACAACTGTATAAATTGCACTGAACCAACCTCAGTGTTTCTTTACTTCGAATCAGTAAAAAGAAACATAGCAATTTGGTCAGTTTGGGATTAGCTCCTAATACTCCATCAGCTGTGCATGGAAAGAACTGCAAATGAAGAAAGGCAATGCAATACGTACTGATGTAAAAAATAAATGCACCTGGTTCATGGATGACAAACACAGATGAATGCAGATTAATGAGTTTGGATCAAAAAAAAAGAGACAATGTATAGCTGCTAAATGGAAAATTATCATCAAGGCATTGACCTAAATAGAGATTTGGGAACTATTGCAGACAAATCCTTAAACTCTGTAGCGCGTTAGGTGGCTAAACTGAGAAACATAAATGAGATACTGGGATGAAGCTAAAAGTGCACAATATAAATCAAAGTCTAAACTTGTTTTAGTTAATGAAGCAACAGTCACAATGCTATATACAGTAATTATCACTAACAGACAGGATTTCATATCAATCCCCAGGCAGGATAACCTTTAAAGATGGGAGAGGACAATCAGATATCTGTATTAGATCAAAGGTCAAGAGACTTAATGCCAAGAGTGATGAGCACTTTGCAGCTTCCATTCAAGTAAGTTCAGATGCCTAATCCCATGCCCTGTAAAGACAATGCATACAAATAAACTACATTCCCCAGTATTTCCAGGTAGAAATCAAAGTTTCATGAAGTGAAGTCACTGAAGTGTAGATTTGGACTCATTAACATGACTACACTTTGCATGAAATAGCAGGTTTCTTGAGGTGACTATGAGCAAGGAAAGCTGCTCAGATATTACTGTCATCAGTTGTTGCTTTATGGTTGCTGCGTATCACCTCAAATTGGTCTTCAACATAACCACCCATTACATATTCCATGGGAGTTGTTTTAGATCTGTATTTGCGTACATAAGCATGCATATACACAGTAGATGCTACACTATATAAAAATATATCTGTTTACTGAATTCTATCAAGATTTCTGAGTTTAAAATAATGATTTTGAGGAAAATGTTACTTTTTACAATGTATATATTCCCCAAATATTATAAAAAACTATTTTCATAAGAACATTAGTGAGTATAAACTAACTTCTTGTGCTATGTAACTGGTCTTTGATATATTTTTACCCTAATGTTTTAATATCTTAACCATTTTTAACAAAAGGTATAACAATTGAAGAAAATACCAGGATTTTGTTATTAACAACTAAAAAGTGAATGTTATTTCCCTCTCATTCACTCAATAAGCATTTACAGTACAAATGCCAGAACTTCCATTAATATTTGTAGTGAGAAAGAGAAATCAAAGAACTATAAAGAGTGCCTTCTTGCTTATGAACCTCACAAAAACAAGCCTTTCTCTCTAGCCTGAAGGTCAGAGCACTTACAGGAAAGGCAGTGAGGACTTTCAGCCAGAAAATTGCTGGACCTCACCTAACAGGTAAGAGTAACAATGAGTCTCACAAATATAACTTTACCCAAGACCAGTCTGAAGAGGAAAGGCCAAAGGATGGTGAAGGTGCTTTGAGGAGAAGCTGTATGAGGAGCAGCTGAGGTCACTTGACCTGTTCAGCCTGGAGAAGAGACTCAGGGGAGACCTCATTGCAGTGTACAGCTTTCTTCTTGTAGGGGAAGAGGAGGGGCAGGCACTGATTTCTTTGCTATGGTGACCAGGAACAGGACCTCAGGAAAGAGCATGAAGCTGAGTTGGGGGAGGTTTAGGTTCGATATCAGGAAAAGGTTCTTCACCCAGAGGGTTGTTGGGCACTGGAGCAGGCTCCCCAGGGAAGTGGTCACAGCAACAAGCCTGACAGAGTTCAAGCAGTGTTCGGACAATGCTCTCACGCACATGGTGTGATACCTGGGGTGCCCTGCACCAGGAGTTGGAACTCGGTGATCCTGATGGGTTCCTTCTAAATCAGCATATTCTGTGATTTTTATGATTTGTCCAGCTGAACCGATCTCTGCTCCCAGAATAATCCTTTTCACAAAGCAACTCAGTCCTAAATTCCCAAGTCCAGCATGTATCTTATATTCTCCTCTCCACAGGAATCTCTTTAAGGACAGAGAGATGTATTCAATGAGATGCCTTTTATGTCTTGTGGGCAGCGGTGGGCGCGGGGAGCGGGGACG